>CM071932.1:47039251-47289251 GCA_016081115.2 Rehmannia glutinosa
TATATGTGCATTTAGGGGTTTATTTGATATATATTTGATGCTTTTGCACGAATATTTGGTGTATTCTATTTGGTTTCCTTAGAAAGGCATGATACTGCCATATTCTTGTCATTTTTACAGGAAACGGAGCTAGAATGAGAAGATATCAGTTAGAAGGCACGGACAATATTGAAGAATGCGAAGAGATGATCGAATACACGAAGAAAACGAGGAAAAACAAGTCACACGATCGGACCATGTGAACTGTTTCCGTGTGTTTTAAATCTGTATTGATTGTTTTCTTAATTGATCTTAATATTCTATTATATAAATCCAAATGCTTAATTCTTGTAGATTATCTGATCAATAATTTGCATGTCATATTTGTTAGTTCATAATTCGGGAGATGAGTTCTAACAAACGAAAATCGAGTTCAGATATAAATGGCTGTAACGTGTCAGGAGACCTACAACTGTTTGTGGGGAGTACTTCAATTCAAAGATCTTTTGTGAGTTAATAATAATTATAATGTATCAAGAGATCTACAATTGTTATTAATCAACAGTTTATGCGTCACCCAAGAGGGGGAACACACTAATTTAGGAATTGAACCCATAGAAATACATAAACTGGTTTTGATAAACATTAATTGGATTTAATATTGAAGAAACATGTTGAGATTATGTGCCTAGGGTTGCTTTCGTATTTGTCGAAAAGACTTATGGAGTTCGGGTTTTTAAAAATTTAAATATTTTATTTTTACTTATTAATTTAGGGTTTAGTTTAGATAATAAATAAGTTCCTGATTTTCGGTCGCTTCAGTAAAATTGGAATACGATATTTACTATAGCCTAGTGTTTCGTATTTAATCACTGAGGAATACAACCTTACTCGCCTATCTGCTAGCTACGTTGTACACTTGCTGTATAGTGAAATGATTTTCACGATCATTGTAGTCGTCGTTTTTGTCTTCATAACCTCACTTAGGTCATTTCCTTTTTGTTTCCATTTGGTTGATTCAGGTCTTCAGTAGTGGTACTCCATTGTACCTGTTGAGGAGGATTTGGTCTGGGAAACCTTATGGAAGACGAGGAACTAGCGGATGTGCTCAGAAAGTTTCATTATCAGTAGTTGAATAAGCAAGCATTGAATTAGAGACTCATGATGTTGAAGAAAGTCTTGCTGAAAGTAAAAGAAGTTTTTTTGGGAAAATTCACGATAGTAAAAAGGAAAATTTTGCAAGGCTTAAAATACATTGCAAGAGATCTGGACTTCTAAAGAGCTTTTTCTAGTTAGAGAGATATGACTCAATCTATTTTGGTTTGTGTTCAATAGGGAAGAAGACCGGGATAAGGTATTGAATATTAGGGTGTGGACTTTCGATATGGTGTTAATCGTATGAGATGGAAACTTACATCTTCATGGTGTTTTTCTTTGACATCTGCTTGGGATTCTATTAGTTTGAGAGATCAATCTTTGGAGCCATTCGGACAGACTTTTTTACTCCTACTATTTTTACCTTTCATTGGCGTCTCATGTTACATCAATTATCTCTTCACTCTAGTTTACAGTCTAGGGATATCTCTCTTCCTTCTCGATGTTATTGTTGTGCTTCATCTTCTTGTTATCATTCAGAAACCATATTTCATCTTTTTCTAGAGAGTGATATTGCATATGTTGGTTGGACATATTTTATTACTTGGATTCATATTTTTCCACCCCTTACAGATAATATAGTTGTTCTTCTGAGTTCTTTCCTACACCGCACACACATCAGGTACGTAGATTTAAATTTTACTTGTTTGATCCAGTGGTTCATCTAGATGGAAAGGAATAGTATGAAGCATAAGAATATTATGTTTTGGTCTTCTCATGTCATTTCACAGGTTGAGCGTCAATTTCTTCAGATGGTGAGGATTGGACGATTGACTATGAAGGACTGAGCAGACTGTTGTTCGCTTGGACGTTTCATGCAGATCGAGCTGATTCATGCTCGGGTTCCTCGCCATATGATTGTTGGTTGGTTGTGTTCTGAGTCTCTTTGGGTCAAGCTGAACATAGATGGTTCTTTTGATCGTGACAGTCAGATATGGTAGATGGGTCTAATACAGGATCACCACGGGGAGCTACTTAGTGTTTTCCACATTCCCCTTCAGGCTTCTTCAAGCTTTAATGCTGAGATATAAGCACTACAATTGGCTTGCAGATGGTTGTGAAGATTTCTACACATGTATATATTAAGTTAGATGCAGTTTCCGTGGTTACATTGATTCATTCAGGTCATCCGGGCTCTTGGAAATTCAACATCCACTCATGCAGATTCAATAGTTACTTCAGGGTATCTAGTTCTGGATTTCCCACATTCTATGTGAGGGCAACCAACCGACAAATTTTCTTATTGGGCGTGGTCGAATTACCCCCATTCGACATATTTTCCAACCTACCACTACTCCCAGATGTCTCCTAGCTCTTATCTGGATCACATATTCATGTTTTAGATGTCACTAGACTTGGCCTATGTATCAGTTCTAGTTGTATGATTTCATTTGATCTAGTCATTAGTTGTTTTTTGAATTTTTTATGCTTTCTTTTGTTGTTTTGAGGATTTATTGTGTTAAAAGGCCTATGCCTTTAGCTTGATTTGCATAGTTGGTTAGAGAGTTGGTCTAATGAGCTGAAGGTCTTTCTAGCCTTTATTTTGTTGAGGCCTTTAGACTAATATATGATGTATTTTGTCTTTTCTTGATTTATGGATAGAATTTTCGAAAAAAATATCAATATATTTTACTAAAAGAATGGTTCGATGGTGTGGTGATTGAAAAGGAAGTGTCTGATCTTTGAATTTTATTGATTTCCTGTATGGACTTATATATGTAATTATAGTTATATTATAAGTTATCTAATTTAATAGAGCTAATTAAGTGGTCAAATTTAATAAGGCTCTAAGAGATTTGATTGTGGAAGACACTAACCCAATACAGACTCACATGGCGTCAATACAGATTCAAATGTATTAATTTATGAATCAAGGATTAAAGGTACACTTCTGATTTAGATTCAGTTTTCTATTTATTTCTTGATAATTCACGTGATGATTCTATGGTATGAATTAATTGAATTAATTCTATTAAGTGGTATCAGAGCAAATCGTTTTGAATTATCAAGAACAATTTATTTATTGTTCTTTCTTTGATTATTTTTAGATTTGGTGTTTCTATTGAAGGAAGATATTCTATTAAATTATCGGATTTTGTTAATGAGTATTTTGGTGAAATAAAATATTGTTATACTATATATTTGGTTTTGTTTCCTATTTCTAGGGTTTGAGAAATTTAAGGAACCTTTATGAAATTACGGATATATACTTTTAGATATGCAATTTATTATTTGATAATATTTAAAGTGAAATAATATTTCTTTTGAAGAATTCGGAATAATTTTTCATAAGATTACTGTTTCAACCCACACGCATTTCAAAAGAGACAAGTTCCAGTCTCCCATTTGGATGGCTGATTCGGTTTTCACGACTGTACCAGCACAAACATCATCACACATATCCCATATCTCATATGCCATAAGCAACACCATCACAACTCTCAATCATCAAGAAAAGTTTCAATACAAATTCATTATAAAAAAAACATGACAGAAATCAAAACTAGACCGGTCTGGATTTTGTCCAGTCGACTAAGGACCACGATGAGGGTAATGGATTTGACATCCTTTGTGATTTTTTGGTTGGAAGCAAAACAAGCACCGGTGATTGACGGGCGGATGCTGCTAATTTTTTGACTGCATACTATTGACTGGTAGCCAAAAGCCGATGGGCAGGCGAGAGAATGTTGCTGCCATGGATTAAGCTTGAGTGGTGGTTGCGTATGTGGAGGAAAAAGATTGTGAGGAATACTAATTTGGTTCTAATTTTATTGGGCTCAACTTGAAGATTTTGGGCCTAGTTTAGGTTTTCAGATTTGGGCTTAAATTAAAGTTCTTGGACCAGATTTTATTAATCTAATTAATAGTTAGATTTTGGGCCTAAACTTTTATTTTGGGTTTTTAAATCTAAATAAATTTTAAATTATGCATTTGAATAAGTTTGAACCCAAAATTCAAGTAAGGATATTGGATTATAACATTGAACTTAAAGTATTAAGTCACTAAGAGATGAATTTTATTCAACCCATAAAGATTTGGTTAATTTTTGATCTTTTTTCAAATATAATCCGTAAAGAATTTGACCTAAATTTAGTTAAAACCCTAAGAAAGTTTAATAAATTTATTTTAAGGCTTATTACTTTTTTCAAGCCTTAAATCAAAATAAGGAATTGAGATTTGAGCTTAATTTATTGTGGGATCAAATTTGTTATGGTTTGATTTTGGGTTTAACTTTTGGATATTGAACTTGATTTGTTTTGGATTCTATGATTTATTGCCCAATACGGTTATCTGGGTTTCAAATCTAAATAAAGTTAGATTTAAAGTATTATTTAGTTTCTTTGGGATTTTAAATTCAAAGAAGGTTAATTTTGAATCAAGTTTACATAAAGTTGACTTAAGTCCTAATTTAGTATGTTAGGCTTAAATGTAAGCAAAAATGGATTTTGTTTTACGATTAGAGTTTACTTTATTTGGTCATAAAATTGAGATGAATTTATTCATATCCGTAAGAATTAGATTTAAAGTTAGGTTGGATTTAAATTTGATCTACTAAGAATACGACCAAACTTAGTTATAATCCTAATATATAAATTTTTATTTGGTTACCGAATCTTATTTTTACATTTCGAGATACATTAGAATAGCATGTCGACAAAATGACCGTTGTTACTAAATTTATTTTGAATATTAGATTCATACAAAAGATTTATAATTTTCTATATCTATACGGCTAAACATTGACTCAAATGAAGGTTATTGTCTGGTCGAATGATAGACATGTGAGGCAAAATCGGAATTATATTTTACATCTAATAATTCATGATAAATTAATTGAAACAATACGTTACCAAAGTATGGTAACCTTTATTATGTGGATTTATTTATTTTGTAATATTAAGATGTATATCTATTATTTATACGAGTAATGACCGATCCAATGGAAGGTAATTACTTGGTCAAATAATAGACATACACGTGGTAATAAATACGTGATAATAATTATGTTATCCCTGTGAACATTAATCGACCCAAAAGAATGTTATTTTTTGACAGGACTTATTGTCAGTATTTAATTACTATATTTGAGAGTACCACTTACAATTGATGTTCTTGTCCAAAGACTGAACAGTGTTGTGTTAGGTATCTCAAGATGGGTCCACTATTATTTTCTTATGTCATGCATAAATATGATTTTTTTTGTTATTATATTATGGCATGATTAAGTGTGAGCATTTTACTTCATTCTCTGAATTAAATTATTGCTCGTATTTGTAAAATATATTTCTATATGTATTTTATTTATGGTTATTTCATGGTTTTAATTTTTTTGGGGAATCATGTTTAAAGAGGTTAGTGCTAAGGAGTTCATTAAAGATAATGACTGAAATAAGTATTATCTTAACTAATCTTGTTGCAATAAGGTAGTAAAGAAAAATGGAACATACAAGAGAACATTAGGAGGTGTTTTTTCTCGCTTCAAAGTAAAGTTAATAAAGTTAGAATTATCTATGGTTTTATTCAATTTCATGTACAGTAAGGATTTTAAGGATAGTTACAACACCATAAATATCGAAATGACTCTTCATAAGATCATATCTCGTTGTGCAAGAAAATACTAAAAGTACCACGTAGCATCTACTCCCTTCGGATAAAGAAATAAAGTTTATAGTTAGGACACGACAAATAGAATGCTAAAGAAATGGGGTGAGGAATTCACCTGTTACTTATTAAAGAATGGTTAATATATAAAAAATTATCCCAAGTAAGTATGTCCTTTTAAAGTTTGCATCTCACTTCATCTTATATTTCAATCAGTCTTATTTTATACCTAAACATGCTTGGTGGGTAGATTCTAGCTCTACTTCTCACATATGTATTTTTCATGCACGTCATCTGTGGAACCAATTACCATTTGATGCAGAAAATGCATCTGTGAGGGTATTTGTAATACCAGTACCCCATTAACTAGGGATAAATTTAGGGTTGGATTAGAATTAATTTTGGAAATGATTTTACGAACTTGAAACTCCAACTTCAATAATTTTGGGGATTTATTTTCTGAATCAAATTCAAGATCGTGAAGCACTGATACGGATACAGAACACGGATACGATACGACACGGGTACAGAATTACGATATATTTTAAAATTTTAAGGATACGAGTATGGTGTATATATACATATAAAATTATATATTTTTATATTATTGAAAATACAGGCGTACTAAGTATAATTAAAAAAAATAATATATCAAGTATACAAAACTAAACTTTCATAAGTACCTAAATCTAAAATATGATAACTCACATAGACACACAAAAAAATGCTGAAAAAAATGAACATTAGAATAAATTCTATCTATTTCCATGTGTAGATGTATTCATGAAGTATCGGAAAAAGTATCATATTGGATACATATCTGGTACGGGTACGACATCATCAGAAAAGTGTCCGTGCTTCCTAGATTCAAGAATAAAGAAAAGTCAATTTTTTACAAAAGAGAAAATCATGTTAATAAGATAAAGAAATCAAATACGCTTTTAGGCATGTAAATCAATTATTTTTGGCATTAAAATTTCATTAAAAATCATACCTTATATTCTTTGAATCATTGGCCTATAAATTGAAAGTCTCCCCTAGGGTTATTCTTCACAATTTTCACATCAAAGCAAGAAGGTAAATTCTTCTTCTTCTTCTTAAGAATATCCTCTGCCGCCATCGTCACCGTGTTCTACGGCCGCCACGGGCACCTCCACCATGACCACCACACATCCAAACGTCAAGCCCCAAAACCAAGACCCTAGATCAAACCCAAGTAAAGAGAAATACCAATAAAGGAAAGAGGGGAAGCCATCGTCAAAGTCGGTGCCGCCACGATCGCCGTTGCCAGAGCCGACGGAGAGATTTTGGGGGCAGTTGTATGTGGATAGAAGGAAAAAAAGAGAGAGAGGAGAGTTTTTTTGGAGGGGCATGAGTTTGCTTGGGAAAAAAGAGAGAAAAGAAAAAGAAAAGAGATGAGAGAAAAAGAAAAGAGATGAAAGTGAAAAAGAAGAGAAAAGAAAAAGAAAAAAAGAGAGAAAAGAAAAAAGGGATTGAGCCAAAACCCTTGATTTTTACCAATGGCCAATTTTAACTCCCTTTTTGACCAAGCCCAATTTTGACCCAATAAGTCATCTACCAAGCCAATTTTTCTAGAACCCTATTTTAATTCAAAATTTCAAACTGCTTCTATTTTACCCTTCTTTAACAATTTTATTAATTAAAAATTATTTTATTGTAGGAGACAGGAAATTGAATACTATGGTTTCACGTTGCATTTATTTCACGAAGCTACTGTATTTAAGGTGGGTTTTTATTTATACTATGTTCTTATTAAATTCTTTTATTATGTATCTTGAGTATGTGCTATTGTCCATTAAACTGTTGTTATTGACTATGGATGCGAGGAATGAAAGTGGTCCGAGGAAAAAGAATCCCTCCGATGAAACTCAGGCAGTGCTAACGATTGCTATGGAAATTCATGTCCGTTTTGATATGCATAATTGTATTTAATTTGGATATTATTTGACCCCACTAGGCTGTTGAATGCTCACCCCATGTATAATTTGTATAGATGTATGAATGTGTTGGGGCGTGCATAGAGGAGAATGTGGAATTATCAACCGAGGAATTATTTAAAGTCTACATAGTTTTTAATTTATTTAATATTGCACGAGACCATGAATTTGTTTTGAAATTTCGCTTTAAATTTTGAGACATATTTTTATGAGTATTTGGAGTTTTGACAAGTCACAATATTCTTATTTCTTTAAAATGCGATTTCAAGCTTGGATTGTTTAACACTTTATAAAACCGTATATTGTTATTTTATTAAATTGGATGTTACATTACATTAGTGGAATCAGAGTGGGTCTATATTTTCAGTAGACTTACTAAATTGTTTCACAAAACTAGGCCATGATTTATTTATGAAGATGACTTTTCTTTCAAATAAAATAGTAACGATAAGGGAGTCGATTTATCTACCGCCTCATGCCATGACAACTCTGAAGTGTAAAGGGATTATTTATCATGTGTTATGTTCAATATATATATCCATGCAATTCATGCATGTTACAATTATTACCATACTAATAAATGAAAAGAGATTGATTTTTTTTAAAAAGCAAACAAAACAATAAGTATCCCATAGTCAACAGATGAAGAGAATCAGGTTAGCTATTAGGAAGAGAAATGGTAGCTGGAAGGGATACCATCTAGATATCGATAAATAGAAGTATCTGAAATGTGAATCGGAGGAAGGGGATAGTGTAGGGACATACATCGTGAGGATACACCAAGAGTGATATAAATTCAAGAATGTTATTGGGGCTCCTAGCGAATTCCTCTCTACTAAAAGGGAATTTGAGTCGCTGACTCCTGTGTGGAGGTTGGAAGCGGAGAAGTTGTATGTTGATTTATTGAAATTTGATGAGGGTGAGAATGAACTTAAGATAAACTATGAGGCATTTAATGCCCTACTATATGGAAAATAGACAGAATCCCTGTTGAAAAAAGATGAAGAAGAAGATTCAGAAGAGGAAGATGACTTCTAGTAAGGAGATGAAAACATGGATGGATAGAGTGACCATTAGCATAGAATAGATAGCTATGTATGAATAAGTTGGATGTTGTCCAATTCCAGTAGGATGTTTTTGTCTTTTTATTATATCAAAATTTGGTTGTTCAATTATGAAGTTTTGGGATAAAAGTGAAATTTTGTCATAACCCAAAACCTTGTATTTCAATTATCATGATTAATCATTCATTAGCATAATTACATGTATTTTGATATCTCATAATCATATTAGATTGCACGCAAAAGTCATGAAATTTCATAGAATAGTTACATTTTTATAATATATAAAAATGGGCTAAATCATAATAGATAATGGAACAGAAACTTGAAATAAATTCTAAAAAAATTAAAACTATCACATGCAACACATACTAATATATATTATATAATTTATATTGTAATTGATATTATATGTGTGTGTAGCGTATTGACGTGTAACTCATGCATATATGAGAATAGATATGTGTCATAATATATATATATATATATATATTATAATATATGTGTTAATCTTCATTTCCCCACTTACTGCAAATAGTTTAAAAAAATTAATTATATTGTTACATGTGTAATGGATATGAAAGACACATCTCAATTAATAGATAAGTACAGTGTATCACCCTCCACTGCCTTCACCATACTATCAGATATATCTATTTATGTTATGCTCTCTCTTATTTGGTTAAGCACAAGAACAATTCACAACCAAAACCAAAAAAGAAGCAGGCGTATGAAAAGAATTCGGTCAAAATTCCAATAAAGGAGCAGACAAAGCCAATTAGGTGGAAACATCGGAATAAAGACATCACTAGTGAGTATAATCGTTTAGCTTGGTATTTAACTTGTGTGATTAATGTACTGGAATGAATTGCTTACTTGTTTTGATATAGTGATTAGAAGTTTATCGTACGTGAATTGTATCATGATTCTCTATGGTGATATTATGATGAAATTGAGATATATGATCTCTATGTGATGAGATTGAAATGAACTCGAGATATGTGATCTCTACTGATGTTATTGATATGGAAATGAGATATGCGATCTCTACTGATGTTATTGATACGGAAATGAGATATATGATTACAGAAGGTGCATTCATCAGAGATTAATGGATTCTGTTATGGCCGCTAATGAACTTGAATCATGTGTTATAGAATTACAGACATCCAAAATTTCTAGATTACAGAGTACCGTACGGCCACCCCGAGTTCACTGAACTCTACGTGAATTAAGAGTTATAGAGCGCCGTGGCCATCTTCGTGATCACAATTTATTCATGGTATTAGCTGCCCCATAACAGTAAAAGAATATGACCAAGTATGTGCATATATGTGGTTATGAATATTATGAATAAAATAAAGAATGTGAAATTATTGTGATATGTGCTTGTGTGTTGCTAAATAACTTGTTCTTGGATTATACTTGCTGAGCTTGCAACTCACCAAATGCAACGTTGCCAATTTCTAGTTGTTGTAGATAAAAGTTGATCCATGGAGTGTAACAAAGTTTTAAAGCATGGATCAAAGGTCGGTTGGCTGGATTCCCATCCTTCTCCCTCAACTCATCATTTGCATTTCATATAGGGAGTTTTGTTTTGATCTGTATATAAAAGAGCACGATCGTTAAGGTCTTGTAATATGGATAAATGCACATGTGTAAATAAACGTTGTTAAATATTTTTGAGTAAATGCCTCCGCTCATGCAAAAAGGTTACGATTGATGATTAACATGTGTAATGCAGCTGTGCTGCTTATGAACTACAATTTTATGCCATAAAAATACGTGTTACAAGAGTAAGGGTGTTACACGTGTGTTTGGTATCAGAGCTCGGGTAGGGGTTTTCTAGACCATAACATGACATGTGTATTATCATTAAATGTTATACGAAAGTTACAATTTCTGTCATATTTTAGGCAAAGGGTTGTGAGTCAAGAAGCATATGTACGTAATGATGAGCAAAGTGTTCATGGAGGGGAAGGAGCAAAATGAGCTGAGTCACACTCATCTCATTCACCTCTGCGTTATGTGTATGGAATACCGCTCATTTTGCATACCCACCATATCTACCAAGAAACCCCCCGAACCATGGGAACGAAAGTATGATAAACTTAGAAAAATGGGAGTTGTTGATTTTGTGTGTACTACTGACCTAGCAGAGGCAGAAACATGGCTGAAACGAACAGAAAAGGTTCTGAATTTGATGAAATGCACTCCTGAAGAAAAGTTCGACTATGCAGTATCACTTCTTCAGGGAAATGCGTATGATATGGTGGGAGACTATACCTCATAGTACTGTTCAGCCACCTGTATTGACCTGGGATGATTTTCTAAGAGAATTTCATGATACATACTTGCCAGAGGTTTATAGGGACCAAAAAGAAAAAGAGTTTCTTGAACTTAAACAAGAAAGTCGATCAGTTGCTGAGTATGAAGTAATAATTAATCAACTTTCTCATTATGCCCCACATATGGTAGCCACATAAAAGAAGAAATGTACTAGATTTGAGTTTGGACTTCGATTTGCTATTCGAAACCATATTACACCTATAGATTTGGAGTCATACAGTAAGTTGAAAGCTGTAGTAATACGTGCTGAGAAATTGGAAGCTGAGTCAAAACAAACTGTCAATATAATAAGAAGAGGCAGGGTGACGAAACTGGAGGATTTAGAAATATAAAGGAATTTACTGCGCCTGCACCAAGGAGCTTCCCGAGCAGTTCAAAAAGTGGTAGTTTTAGGGGTGCAACATCAACCAGTAGTGATGGTTCTACACCATCAGTTCCCACATGTGCACATCGTGGTAAAAATCATTATGGAGAATGTAGATTGCTTACAGGAAAATGTTTTGGATGTGGTGAATCGGGACATATAGCAAGGAATTGCACAAAACCACGCGAGGAACCCACAGTTGAGCAAACTAGATTTAGTGGTTTCAATCCTAATAGAGGTAGATGTCGAGGGAGATTCGGTATAGGAAGGGGTGCCAGTGCAGAAGAAAGTCAAACGTCCAGACAACAAGGTCCAACTCGAGTTTTTGCTATGACACAAGAAGAAGCTAAAACTGCACCAACCATAGTTACTGGTAATATCTCAATCTCTGATATAAATGCTTATGTTTTATTTGATATTGGAGCAACACATTCATTTCTTTCACAATCATTTGCATCACATTTTGGGTAATAAACCTAAAATATTAGGCTATGATTTACTGGTTTGAACCCCAATAGAGAGTGTAGCGATTGTAAATACTGTATATCGTGACTACAAAATTTTGATCGGCGAATCAAAATTGAGTGCTAGTTTACTTGTTATGCCCTTAAGAGATATCAATGTGATTATGGGTATAGATTGGTTAACTAAACACCATGATAAACTGGATTATTTTACTAAAGAAATTGTTATGGAGCTTCCTGATCAGGCTCATGTAGTATTTAAAAGGGAAAGAGAAATTCTGCCTACATGTATAATATCTACATCTATAGCTTTCAAAATGATTAGGAGAGGCTGTGAATGTTACTTAGCCCAAGTAATAGAAACACGATTATGTGGTTTGAAACTTGAACATGCTCCAGTGGTTAGAAAATATCCAGATGTATTCCCAGATGATTTACCCGGATTACGTTCAAATAGAGATATAGAGTTCACCATTGAACTACAACCAGGTACTGCACCAATTTCTATTCCTCCTTATCGAATGGCACCTATTGAGTTACAAGAATTAAAGACCCAGTTACAAGAACTGTTGGATAAAGAATATATTAGACCGAGTGTTTCTCCATGGGGCATACCAGTATTGTTTGTCAAAAAGAAAGATGGTACGTTGAGATTGTGTATAGATTATCGACAACTGAATCGAGTGAAAGTGAAGAACAAATATCCATTACCTAGGATAGATGATTTATTTGATCAGTTGCAAGGTGCTAAAGTTTTCTCCAAGATTGATTTGAGATTAGGATATCACCGGTTGAAGATTGCAGAGGCTGACATTTCAAAAATAGTGTTCCAAACTAGGTATGGTCATTATGAGTTTTTGGTAATGCCTTTTGGCATGACTAATGCACCCGTTGTATTTATAACATTGATGAATAATGTGTTTAGATCCTACCTAGATAAATTTGTCATTGTCTTTATTGATGATATCTTGGTATATTCTAAATCTGCTGAGGAACACGAACAACATTTGAGAATTGTGTTGCAAACCTTGTGAGAGAAACTGTTGTATGCAAAACTTTGTAAATGCAAATTTTGGTTAGATCAAGTAATCTTTCTGAGACATGTTGTTTATGCTGATGGGATTAAAATTGATCCACAGAAAATTGAAGCAGTGATCAAATGGGAAAACCCAAAAAATGTTATAGAAGTTCATAGTTTTCTAGGTTTAGCCGGATATTATCGATGATTTGTAGAGAAATTTTCTCTTATTGCAACACCACTGACAAAATTACTACGAAAAGGTGTCCCTTTTAAATGGACAGATAGTTTCCAAAAGAGTTTCGAAGAGTTGAAGAAAAGGCTTACCATTGCCCCAATCTTGACTATTCCCTCAGGTACCAATGGATTTGTTGTTTACAGTACGCTTCTTATGTGAGACCCCAGATTAGGACAATTATATAAATAGAGGTGTAATAAATATTTGAGTTTTAATTATCTATATCTATTCGAGTTTAGTATTAGCATATAATTTTTAGTTGTTTTAATAATTGATATAAGTACTTTTATTTAATATGACTTAGTGAATTTTAGTGGGATTTAAATTAGTTTAGTGTTGAACTATAGATTTTGGAATTTAGAAGCTTAAATAGTTATTTGTTTATCATTAGATTATTTAAGTTTATTTTATCCAAAAACTTATTATAATTCTTAGAACATTAGATTAGCTAAGTGAGACTAGTTAGTACTTATAATGGATTTAGAATTAGAGTTATATTATTGGGTTTATAATTAACATTAAGATTAAGCTTGATTATTTTAAGGAGACATAACAATTGAGATTAGTTCATGAATTTAGATCTTGTCCAATTCTTAGCCGTGATTTATTCGAGCCAAGATCAAGTTCAAATCATCACCAATTTCTAATACTTACTTTTCTAACCATTTGATAATCCCATATATTTCTAAACCAAAAATGATTACCCACTAGTCTAGCCCAATAGACTAATCATCATCTTACCAAACTCTAATTTATTGTTGAAGCCCAAGAATAAACTAGAAATTTGAAAACTCTCCAGCCCAAGCCCATGGAGTCCAATCATTATCTAATTACAATTGAGAGCAAGGCCTCATGTCCATTTTCTTCTATAAATAAAGGGCTTTGGATGGACCAATTTCATTTCTTCATTTCCAATTTGAGAGTTGAGGCCTCCTCACTCTCACATGCTCTCGGCCGAATTGTTGCTAGAAGAAAGGAAATTTGCTCCCTAAAAATTTCCTTTCTTCTAGCAACAATTCGGCCGAGAGCATGTGAGAGTGAGGAGGTGTATTTTTTTTACTCATTCTATATTACAAAAATTCCAATCCCTCATTAAATCAATTTACCAAAAATTAGAAACAATTAGACATCAGTTCCAAAAAAGCCGTGAACTTTGAAGGAGAATTTGAAGTAAAAGACTAGCTTGATCACACATGCAATCTTGGGACTTAGCTATTTAAACCTCGGGGATTCTAGTGGTGTAAGTTGATCATCACAATTTTACGTTTTTCTTTTTAAGAATATAAAGATTTATTTTATTTAGTATTGGTAACTTGATGTCTATAGGTCCTTCCTGGAAGGTTTGGATTGAAGGGTTATAAGGAAATGGACGATCTATCGAAGGTGGGCAAAAAAAAAAACTTATTCTATTTTTTTTCAAATGGGTTTCTTAAAATTATTGTTAAACCATGAAATTGATTGAGCTAGTATGCATTTATATGTGTGATTATGTGATAATTGTCATGGTTTGACAAATTAATGGTTGGTTTATTTATAGTTGTTAATTTAATCAAAATTTTGTTAAATTTGGAGGCTAATTTGTAATTACTAAAATTATGGGGATGTTTTTTGAAAGCTTTAAAAAGGTTATTTTGTGGATATTTATTGATTACTTTGATTAGCAGGGGTTAATTTTCGATTTATCAAGAGTTTGGAGGCGAATTTAATAAAAATCAAGAATTTGGGGCCAAATTGCAATTTTCAGAAACTGTCCTACCCATTTTCATGAATTTGAAAACTGACTTTGGTTTATTTTATATCTTTAAGGAACTTGGAGTGGATTTTGTAGGTTTTAAAAGTGCATTTTGTAGTAATAGAAATTTTTGGGGTCAATCTATAAATTTTCAAAACTTGGATTGTTCTAATTTTTTTAAAAAATGCTGTTGTGGGCTGTCCGTATTTCTTCATAATGTTCGAGTAGTATCTATGAATCCCGTTTCATGTTTCTCGTTTGGCGTGTGTGGTTAGGGCAATCGATCGAACAGTTACTGTTGGTGTTTGCTCGGCTACACATGTACCTATTCCCATTTTTCCGGACCTGACCGGAGGCGCGTAACTTGGGTCGTAGTATTGGTATATTCCGAATATGATGAACTCGGGTATAAACCCACGCTAAAGAGTCGTCGAGCCACTCGGAGGAATAAGGAGCCGGGAGGCTTCGGCCTGGTGAGTTGGAGAACGCAATAGGGTTCGGTGTTTGATCAACATCGACCCCGAGTTTAATATGTGTCCCGTTGTTTTTTTAAATGGGGCATATAACCTTGTCCGTTTAAAAATCGTCTTCAATTACTGAACTATTTTTTATTCATTTGAACTAGTATTATATCTGCATGACCGTGAAAATCATAAAAATCGTTTACTTTTAATTATTCTATAAGTTTGTGTGTAAATTAGTGTCTGATTATTTCGTATCTATTTTATACACATGAAAACCTTTTTACATACCAAGTGCACTTCTCGGTACTTTAAAAAAAAATAATAATAATAAAAAGATATGTTTTTCATTTTTGTAACTATAATGCATTCCCATCCCCTACCCACTGGGCTCGTTTTGCTCACCCCACGTTTTTCTAAAATTTTCAGAGATTGATGAGCCTAACACCGCCCACCTACGCAAGAATAATAGGACATTGAGACTGCTGGATTGAACTAGTTTTTCTTATTATTTAAGTATTTTGCTTAGTGAGTTATTGTAATCTTATTTTATGTAATTTTTTCTTTATATTACTTTGTAAGTTAAGACTTCCGTTGTATTATATGTAATAAACTTAGGCATGAATCTCGGATTTTCTGGACTTTTCTATAAATTTAGATTTCGTCAAGTTATATATTTCAGTTCTTGTAGTTTTCGGTAATTATTCTTGTGGAGCCTAAGTTGGTATAAATTCAGAGATGTACCTGATAATTGGTATTTTTATCAGGTATTTTGTTATTAGTTTGGTCTATTGAATTTAGGGCGTTACAGATATGGTATCAGAGCTTAGGTGTAAAAGGAACTACACCTGAGCAAAACCAGGACAAGATTCTCCACCTGTGGATTAGATTATTACTGATGGATGATCTTAAAACTCGAGTTAAGTTAAGTTGAATAATTATGTTGCTGGGATTTATTCAATGATTAAGGTTTGATTACCGAATGTGATGTGAATTATTTCGGTTTGAGTTCGATTATCATTGGATAATGTGATTGTATAGGAAATGAATGAGCCGTAGGTGGATCTATGTGTTTATCATTTGGACTTCTAGTATCGACGTTGGTTATAGGTTAAATACATAAGTGTGAATCTTACAGATAGACGATATATATATATATATATGGTATGTCATATTAACACTCGAATGTTAAGTTTACTTTGGGATAATTACGTCATATAGATTGAATTAACAATTAAGATTTGATTATCAAGATGAAAATTATTGGGATTTGAATTGAACTACCAATGGATTTAATATGAATTTGATGAGGGGGGCTAGTGTTAAGTTGACAGATGTTTAGGCCGTAGATGGATCCATAAGTTTATCTTTTGAGGTTATAGTATCGAAATTATTAATAAATTATATACCTAATTATGGATCTTGTATTTAGTCAATCTATATGACAATTAGACGCTAATCTAGGTAGACATTACCTCTTGTCAAGATCATGACTTTTTCTTCTGTTGTTAGGTTTTGTTACTTTTCTATCATTATTAGGTATAATTGAGACTTAAGGTGCCTAGATTATAAGTTTGATATAGAATTAATAACTAATGGGATATACCTATGTGGGTGAATTTCTTGACTGCCAACTTAGGGTATCGATGAGCTATTAGAATAGTATCGATGTTTAGATTTGGGATCCTAATAAGTAATATGCGAATTAATACACTGGGATACATCTATGTGGATGAATTACTTAACTGCCAATTTAGGATATCGATGAGTTGTTGGAATAGTATTATTTTTAGGTTTAGAGCCTGGTGATTATTAAGGAATACTAATTTGAAATAATGTTCTTATTTAGGTCAGTATAGTGTGTAGGGTATACCATATTATTTGATCACCGTGATATTACACTGACATCAGTGTCGATTATAGTTTAGGGATGAAATGAGGAAATGGATTTAAAGGGTGGATAAGAAACAGTTTCTCAAGAAGAAAAGAGATGTTGACAAAAAAATAAGGTGCGCGATAATTTGGGTTAATATCCTCACGATTACCTATTAACTTCCAATTGATAACTAGACCATTTTTATTTTATGTAATGAGTTGAACATTACATTACGACTGAATTTTGGATTAAGTATTTCGTAGGCAAATCTAATGATGATGTGATATGCATAATTACACTATGATTACTGATATGTGTAAGCAACTTGTCTTTTGGGGATAATAATTGAATACCGCTTTGTGGATTGTTGATGGACAAATATGGATATTATCTACATACAATAACAAGATGTTGTAAACTCTCTTTTGCAAAATTACTTGATGGATTCCATTAGGTTTCTATTATTGAGTATTCAGTATTTTGGTTGAGCAAAAATGTTGAAATGTAATCTTGGGTCATTATTTTATGATTGAAATAGTCACTCTAAGTTAGACGTGGAAATTAATTAAAAATAGGTTGATGATTTGAAGTGTATTAGGTTATAATAAATTAATCAGTAATTGATTTCTATAGAGGTGTAATTCAATCGCTAGATGATATGCATTAGATTTGTTTATGTGGAAATGCATCTTTTTGGTTTTAATTACGTTCGTAACCCTCAATAAAAAACTTATTTGATAGGCATTATTCAGATTATGAAGTAACCTATTTTGTGAAGATGTTTGGTGATATAGAATGGCATCGCAGAGATATTTGAGTTTGGGTATATCAAAGAAGACAAAGTTATGGTTCATCAAATTGGGTGATTGTAGGTAATAAGCTACCACCGAGGAATCGTAACAAAACCAGGATGTAATCATTTGCTTGTGGATTAGATCATATTTGATGATATTGAATTTTGAGTTTGAGTTTTATTTATGATAGTTCCATGATATAGATGGAATTATTAAATTCTTATAGATAAAGTTACAATCATGATTGAATTGACGATTACATTTGATTATCGGGTATACATGGAATTACTTACTCTTGAATCGGAGGTTAAAGGATCTCGTAGGAACTCGGAAGTCACTAGTGGCAAGCTGACAACGTTTAGACCGAGGATAGAATCTAGGCATTTATCTTTCGAGAATTTAGCTTTAAAATTATTTATACGTTAGATACCTAGTTATGGATGCATTCTACAACCAGTCCTTATGAAAGTTAGATGTTAAGCTTGAAAAGAGGAAAATAGCGACTTGGGACTTTAAGCTTGAAAGTGTTAGATCTATAAATTTCCTGTAAATAACTCAGGAGTGAATTTGGGGACCAAATTCTTTGAAGGAGGGGAGTATGTGAGACCCCAGATTAGGACAATTATATAAATAGAGGTGTAATAAATATTTGAGTTTTAATTATCTATATCTATTCGAGTTTAGTATTAGCATATAATTTTTAGTTGTTTTAATAATTGATATAAGTACTTTTATTTAATATGACTTAGTGAATTTTAGTGGGATTTAAATTAGTTTAGTGTTGAACTATAGATTTTGGAATTTAGAAGCTTAAATAGTTATTTGTTTATCATTAGATTATTTAAGTTTATTTTATCCGAAAACTTATTATAATTCTTAGAACATTAGATTAGCTAAGTGAGACTAGTTAGTACTTATAATGGATTTAGAATTAGAGTTATATTATTGGGTTTATAATTAACATTAAGATTAAGCTTGATTATTTTAAGGAGACATAACAATTGAGATTAGTTCATGAATTTAGATCTTGTCCAATTCTTAGCCGTGATTTATTCGAGCCAAGATCAAGTTCAAATCATCACCAATTTCTAATACTTACTTTTCTAACCATTTGATAATCCCATATATTTCTAAACCAAAAATGATTACCCACTAGTCTAGCCCAATAGACTAATCATCATCTTACCAAACTCTAATTTATTGTTGAAGCCCAAGAATAAACTAGAAATTTGAAAACTCTCCAGCCCAAGCCCATGGAGTCCAATCATTATCTAATTACAATTGAGAGCAAGGCCTCATGTCCATTTTCTTCTATAAATAAAGGGCTTTGGATGGACCAATTTCATTTCTTCATTTCCAATTTGAGAGTTGAGGGAGCAAATTTCCTTTCTTCTAGCAACAATTCGGCCGAGAGCATGTGAGAGTGAGGAGGTGTATTTTTTTTACTCATTCTATATTACAAAAATTCCAATCCCTCATTAAATCAATTTACCAAAAATTAGAAACAATTAGACATCAGTTCCAAAAAAGCCGTGAACTTTGAAGGAGAATTTGAAGTAAAAGACTAGCTTGATCACACATGCAATCTTGGGACTTAGCTATTTAAACCTCGGGGATTCTAGTGGTGTAAGTTGATCATCACAATTTTAAGTTTTTCTTTTTAAGAATATAAAGATTTATTTTATTTAGTATTGGTAACTTGATGTCTATAGGTCCTTCCTGGAAGGTTTGGATTGAAGGGTTATAAGGAAATGGACGATCTATCGAAGGTGGGCAAAAAAAAAAATTATTCTATTTTTTTTCAAATGGGTTTCTTAAAATTATTGTTAAACCATGAAATTGATTGAGCTAGTATGCATTTATATGTGTGATTATGTGATAATTGTCATGGTTTGACAAATTAATGGTTGGTTTATTTATAGTTGTTAATTTAATCAAAATTTTGTTAAATTTGGAGGCTAATTTGTAATTACTAAAATTATGGGGCTGTTTTTTGAAAGCTTTAAAAAGGTTATTTTGTGGATATTTATTGATTACTTTGATTAGCAGGGGTTAATTTTCGATTTATCAAGAGTTTGGAGGCGAATTTAATAAAAATCAAGAATTTGGGGCCAAATTGCAATTTTCAGAAACTGTCCTACCCATTTTCATGAATTTGAAAACTGACTTTGGTTTATTTTATATCTTTAAGGAACTTGGAGTGGATTTTGTAGGTTTTAAAAGTGCATTTTGTAGTAATAGAAATTTTTGGGGTCAATCTATAAATTTTCGAAAACTGTTGGATTGTTCTAATTTTTTTTAAAAACTGTTGTGGGCTGTCCGTATTTCTTCATAATGTTCGAGTAGTATCTATGAATCCCGTTTCATGTTTCTCGTTTGGCGTGTGTGGTTAGGGCAATCGATCGAACAGGTTGCCTGTTGGTGTTTGCTCGGCTACACATGTGCCTATTCCCATTTTTCTGGTCGGACCGGAGACGGCGGCAGAACTTGGGTCGTAGTATTGGTATATTCCGGAATATGACGAACTCTGGGTATAAACCCACAGCTAAAGAGTCGTCGAGCCACTCGGAGGAATAAGAAGCCGGGAGGCTTCGGCCTGGTGAGTTGGAGAACGCAATAGGGTTCGGTGTTTGATCAACATCGACCCTGAGTTTAATATGTGTATCCCGTTGTTTTTTTTTTAAATGGGGCATATAACCTTGTCCGTTTAAAAATCGTCTTCAATTACTGAACTATTTTTTATTCATTTGAACTAGTATTATATCTGCATGACCGTGAAAATCATAAAAATCGTTTACTTTTAATTATTCTATAAGTTTGTGTGTAAATTAGTGTCTGATTATTTCGTATCTATTTTATACACATGAAAACCTTTTTACATACCAAGTGCACTTCTCGGTACTTTAAAAAAATAATAATAATAAAAAGATATGTTTTTCATTTTTGTAACTATAATGCATTCCCATCCCCTACCCACTGGGCTCGTTTTGCTCACCCCACGTTTTTCTAAAATTTTCAGAGATTGATGAGCCTAACACCGCCCACCTACGCAAGAATAATAGGACATTGAGACTGCTGGATTGAACTAGTTTTTCTTATTATTTAAGTATTTTGCTTAGTGAGTTATTGTAATCTTATTTTATGTAATTTTTTCTTTATATTACTTTGTAAGTTAAGACTTCCGTTGTATTATATGTAATAAACTTAGGCATGAATCTCGGATTTTCTGGACTTTTCTATAAATTTAGATTTCGTCAAGTTATATATTTCAGTTCTTGTAGTTTTCGGTAATTGCTATTAGTTTGGTCTATTGAATTTAGGGCGTTACATCTTACCAAGGTTTAGGATGTGTTTTAACGCAACATGGTAAGGTTATTGCTTATGCGTCTAGACAACTTAAACCATATGAAATGTCTTACCCTAGTCATGACCTTGAACTAGCTGCAGTTATTTTGTGTTAAAGATATGGAGACATTACTTATATGGAGCCACATTTCAATTTTTCACTGATCATAAAAGCTTTAAATATTTATTGAGTCAGAAGGAGTTGAATATGCGTCAACAAAGATGGCTTGAATTGCTGAAAGATTATGATTATACTATCAAATACCATCCGGGGAAAGCTAATGTTGTTGCCGATGCTTTGAGCCAAAAATCTTATGGTATTGTTTCTTATCTCTTAGTGCATTGTTTACCGTATCTGCTAGATTTGAGAAAGATGAATGTTGAATTGAATGTAAATGACATGGGTGTTATATGTGCTTCGCTTTTTGTTCATCCTGTAATGATTGAATGAATTAAACAAGCACAATTTCTTGATGATAAACTAACTAGTATTGCAAAAAATGTGAAACAGGAAAATAGTACATCATTTGTTCTCAATGATGATGGAAGTTTGACAATTAATAATTTACTTTGTGTCGCTGATGTTAACGGCTTCGGGCATGAGATAATGGAAGAAGCTCATACTGCACCATATGTCATGCACCCAAGTAGTACAAAAATGTATCAAACCTTAAAAGTCATTATTGGTGGCCTGGAATGAGGAGAGATGTAGCCGAGTATGTTTCTAAATGCTTAACTTGCCAACAGATTAAAGCGAAACATCAAGCACCAGTGGGTAAATTGCATTCATTACTTATTCTTGTTTGAAAATGGGAGCGTATTACTATTGATTTCCTTTATGGTCTGCCTGTGACACCTAGGAAAAATGATGCAATTTGGGTTATTGTTGACCGACTAACAAAATCAACACATTTTTTACCATATAGATGGGGTTCTACTCTTGAAAATCTGGCGAAAAGATATATGAATGAGATTGTTAAACTACATGGTGTACCCCTGTCTATTGTTTCAGACCGCGATCCTCGTTTTACGTCTAGATTTTAAGGTAGCTTACAACAAGCATTAGGTACTAAGTTACATTTTAGTACATCATTTCATCCTCAGACAGATGGACAGTCAGATAGGGCTATTCAATTTCTAGAGGATATACTTCGGGCGTGTGTTCTCAAATTCAAAGGTTGTTGGGATGAATACATTGCGTTGATGGAATTTGCATACAATAATCAACATCATAGCTGCATTGGTATGGCGCCTTATGAAGCGTTATATGGTAGGAAATGCAAGAGTCCAGTATGTTGGGATGAAAAGGGAATACGATTGCTGGAAGGTCCAGATCTGATTCAAGGCACAGTTGAAAAAGTGAAAATAGTTAAAGTTGATTAAAAACAGCTCAAGATAGGCAAAATAGTTACATTGATCAACATAGGAGGGAAATGGAATATGAAGTCGGTGAAAAAGTATTTCTTCATGTTTCCGCTTGGAAGGGTATTCTCAGATTTGGAAAGAAAGGTAAACTGAATCCTCGTTATATCGGCCCATATGAAATACTGGAAAAGGTTGGACCATTAGTTTATAAGCTTGCCTTGCCACCTGAATTGTCCCAGATTTATAATGTGTTCCATGTTAGCATGCTTCGTCGATACAGATCAGACCCGTCACATGTTCTTCGAGATGACCCGCAGAAATTGCTGATAATTTGAGTTATATCCAAGAACCTATTGAAATAGTGGGGTACAAAGAAAAACAACTTAGAAATAGGGTAATTCCATTGGTAAAGGTATTGTCGAAAGTCACTCTAGAGAAGAAGCTACATGGGAAATGTAACAACACATGAGAGAGCAATATCCGTGGTTATTTACAAATACAGGAATAAATTTCGAGGACAAAATCTTTGTGGGGGGAAGAATTGTCATAATCCAAAATCTTGTATTTAAATTATCATGATTAATCATTCATTAGCATAATTACATGCATTTTGATATCTCATAATCATATTATATTGCACGCAAAAGTCATGAAATTTCATAGAATAGTTACATTTTTATAATAGATAAAAAGGGGCTAAATCATAATAGATAATGGAACAGAAAATTGTAAATAAATTCTAAACAAACTAAAACTATCACATGCAACACATACTAATATATATTATATAATTTATATTGTAATTGATATGATATGTGTGTGTAGTGTATTGACGTGTAACTCATGCGTACATGAGAATAGATATGTGTCATAGTATATAATATATGTGTTAATCTTCATTTTCCCACTTACTGCAAATAGTTAAAAAAAATAATTATATTTTTATATGTGTAATGGATATATGAAAGACACATCTCAATTAATAGATAAGTACAATGTATCACCCTCCACCGCCTTCACCATACTATCAGATATATTTATGTATGTTATGCTCTCTTATTTAGCTAAGCACAAGAACAACTCATAACCAAAAACAAAAAAAGAAGCAGGCGTATGAAAGAATTTGGTCAAAATACCAATAAAAGAGCAGATAAAGCCAATTAGGCGGAAACATCGTAATAAGGACATCACTTGTGAGTATAATCTTTTAGCTTGTTATTTAACTTGTGTAGTTATATGACTAATATACTGGAATGAATTGCTTACTTGGTTGGATATAGCGATTAGAAGCTTATCATGCTCTAACGTGAATTGTATGATTCTCTATGGTGATATTGTGATGAAATTGAGATATATAATCTCTATGTGATGAGATTGAAATGAACTTGAGATATGTGATCCCCACTGATGTTATTGATATGGAAATGAGATATGCGATCTTTACTGATATTATTGATACGGATATGAGATATGTGATTACAGTAGGTGCATTCATCAGATATTAATGGATTCTGTTATGGCCGCTAATGACCTTGAATCATGTGTTACAGAATTATAGACATCCAGAATTTTTGGATTACAGAGTACCGTATGGCCACCCCGAGTTCATTGAACTCTACGTGAATTAAGAATTACACAGTGTCATGGCCATCTTCATAATCACGATTTATTCATGGTATTAGCCGCCCATAACAAAAAAAGAATATGACCAAGCACGTGCATTTATGCGGTTATGAATATCATGAATAAAATAAAGAATGTGAAATGGTTGTGATAATGTGCTTGTGTGATGTTAAATAACTTATTCTTGGATTATACTTGCTGAGCTTGCAACTCACCAAATGCAACGTTGCCAATTTCTAGTTGATGTAGATAGAAATTGATCTCGTGGAGTGTGTAGAGTTTTAAAGCATGGATCAAAGGTCGGCCGACCGTCCTTCTCCTCCCTCGGCTCATCATTTGCATTTCATATAGGGAGTTTTGTTTTGATCTGTATATAAAAGGGCACGATCGTTAAGGTCTTGTAATATGGATAAATGCACATGTGTAAATAAGCCTTGTTAAATCTTTTTGAGTAAATGCCTCCGCTCGTGCAAAAAAGGTTACAATTGATGATAATCATGTTAATATCATGTGTAATTGAGCTATGCTGCTTATGAACTACAGTTTTATGCCATAAAAATACGTGTTACAAGGGTAAGGGTGTTACAATTTTTTTTTTAAAGTCTATTCTATTATGCATTCAAATATTTATACACTTTTGCCCAAAAAAAATTTGAAACAAAAAAACAATTAAAAAAAACTCGAAAAACAAATGTACATATGTAAGTACCTTTCAAGATCTAATTAAAAAAAAATGATTTTGTATGATAGAAACCTACTACTAGACATGACATGAATACTTTGACTCGAATTATATGCTTCTTTCACATAAGTTATAGAATTTGATGGAATATAAGTGATGTTTTATTTCATTGATTATAGGATGGCGCCACCTAGGAAATGGGACCTTCCAATGCAAGGCGCTCAAGGAAACTTGGAGAGCGTTGTGATCAACTTGACTACAATCGTGCAAGGACTATAAAATAATATGACAAATGCTCAAAACGGCTAGAATAAACCAGCAATAGTTGACAACACATCATAAATTGTGGAGTAATTTCAGTTTTACAGGCCGCCCACCCTTACTTGGCGTGAGAACCCTTTGGCTGTGGAAGAATAGATCGGGGAATTGGAAGGTATCTTTGAACTGATTGCGTGCACTGATGCAGACTGAGTCTCCTGCACCATCTTCCAGCCCAAGCAAGACGCTAGGCATTGGTGGGATTCACATCGGTGCACCATAACCAATGAGCAAGGAGAAGCGGTAACATGGAATGCTTCCAAGAATCTCATAATCCAACAGTTCTTTCCACAGACATACATGGACAAAAAAGAAATGGAATTCTAGATTTGACACAAGGATATATGCCCGCACTCGACTATGAGCACAAGTTCAACCAATTATCCCATTGTGCTACACATTTCGTTGACATGAATCGGAAAAAGGCGAAGATGTTCGTGGTAGGACTACGCACAGAACTAAGTGGAGTGATAAGTGTTCGTGGGAATGTGACGTATTCTCAAGCAGTGGACCAGGCTCAAATAGTTGCTGTGAATATGAATATAGATGGAAACCTTCGTAAAACGAATAAGGCACCCAAGAGAAAATGGGAAGACCCCAGCTCAACAGAAAAAGATTGAAGGAAACTCTATATCACAACCACAAAAGGAGAAATCGCACTCAAGCCGAGTATGACAAGGATCACTATGGGGAGTGTCTGTTTGGAAAGAACGCTTATTTTCGATGCAAGCAGGAAGGACACAAAGCTTGGGAATAAATTAAGTATGAAAGAGTACCAACCGACAAGAGTCAGAGAACATCCAGAGGTAAGAAACTAAATTTCATGAATGGAATTATTTTTAAGGGGATAGGATGTAATACCCCTATCCTATTAATTGGGCATAAAATTAGGGCTAAATTAGAATTGGATTAGAACTAATTTTGGGAATGATTTTAGGAATTTGAAACCCTAACTTCCCTAATTTTGGGGATTTAATTTCTAAATCAAATTCAAGGATAAAGAAAAGTCAATTTTTTTATAATAGAGAAAATCATGTTAATAAGATAAACAAATCAAATGTGCATTTAGGAATCTAAATCAAGTATATTTTGCATTAAAATTTCAGCAAAAACCATACATTATATTCTTTGGATCCTTGGCCTATAAGTTCAAAGTCTCCCCTATGGTTATTATTCATAATTTTCATACCAAAGGAAGAAGGTAAATTCTTCTTTTTCTTAAGAACATCCATTGCCGCCAGCGGCACCTCCACCGTGGCCACCACCCATCAAAACCTCAAGCCCCAAAACCAAAACCATAATGAAATCCAAGAAAAAAGAAACAGAAATAAAGGAAAGATGGGGAAGCCATCGTCAAAGTCGGCACGATCGCCGGGCCGGAAACGAAAGAGAGATTTAGGGGGGCAGCTGTACAGTGGATAGAAGAAAAAAAGAGAAGAGAGTTTTTTTCAGGGTGGGGAACGTGAGTTTGTTCTTTGAGAGAGAGAGAGAGAGAGAGAGAGAGAGAGAGAGAGAGAGAGAGAGAGAGAGAGAGAGAGAGAGAGAGAGAGAGAGAGAGAGAGAGAAGAGAGAAAAGAAAAAGAAAAAGAAAAAGACAAAAAAGAATAAAAGGATTGAGCCAAAAGCCTTTTATTTTTACCAATGACCAATTTTAACTCCTTTTTTGACCAAACCCAATTTTGACCCAACATGCCATCTACCAAGCCAATTTTTCAAGAACTCTATTTTAATTCGATAATTTCAAATTCTTTCTATTTTACCCTTCTACAACAGTTTTATTAATTAAAAATTTATTTCATTATAGGAGACGCGAAAGTTGAATAATGGGCATTGACATTGCATTTATTTCACGAAGCTACTACATTTAAGGTGGGACTTTTGTTTATACTATGTTCTTATTAAATTTTTTTATTGTGTATCTTACGTCTATTGTATATTGAACTATTGCTATTGATTATGGATGCAAGGGACAAAAGTGGTCCGAGGAAAAGAAATCTCTTCGGTGAAACTCGATGCTAAACTATTGCTATGGAAATTCTTGTTCGTTTTGATATGCTTAATTGTATTTAATTTGGACATTGTTTGACCCCACTGGCTGTCGAATGCTCATCCCATGTATAACTTTCACAGATGTATGAAGGAGTCGGGGTGTGCGCAGAGGGGGCAGTGGAATTGTCGACCGAGGAATTATTTAAAGTTAACATAGCTTTTAATTTATTTAATATTGCACGAGACAATTAATTTGTTTTGGAATTTTGCTTTACATTTTGAGACATATTTTTATGAGTATTTGGAGTTTTGACAAGTCATAATATTAGTTTTTTTTAAATGCGATTTCAAGTTTGGATTATTTTTAGCACTTTATAAAATCGTATATTGTTATTTTATGAAACTGGGATGTTACAGTAATGGTAAAACTATTATAGTTGAGACTATACGGATTTGGGATTATCATTGATGAATGTTTTTGAATTTTTGAGACTTGCGGGGTTTTACTCTATTTGCATTTTGAGCAAATTTGATTATGATTGTTCAATTTGAAAATAGAAAATTTGTTATCTTTAATGTTTATGTTGGTCCTTTATCATTAATGAAAACCTATAATTGTTGGATGTGATTGTCTCATTTAATAAAACTTTGCATGCTAGTTCATATGGTACAAACCCTTGAAACAATAAAATAATTATGAATATAGTAAGAAGAATGATTAATCATTTTTTGTTACCAAAAACTCTATTAGAGAAGCACTAAGGATTGTCATGGGTTACTATAGGGTTCTGACTAGAAATAGCTAAAACCCCTTATGGAATATGGATATGAAAAATTATAACATTAGGCATTTGTATATTTGTGGTTATCCAACTAATGTAAAGACCTCCAGGCATATGACGGAAAATTGGACTCAAGAACTATTAGTTACTACTTGTTAGATACTCTATAAGATTATTTTGAGATGAGAAATATGAAGTTTCTTGAGGAAGTTGAGTTTGGGGGGAGATAATATTACAAACATTATCATGGAAGAGGAATTCATTTTTCTGATACAGTTACAATTGGTAATGATTAGGCTTTTATTCCTAACACTGTTCAAGATGCAAATTCGGATGATCAAGATAATATTAACTCCATGTCTGGAATAAGATAATATTTCTAAAGAGCAAACTCAACAACCTCAAGAATGGATGTCATGAAAAAAATGGATAAAATTAATGAATTACAATGGTATTTTGGATCTCATTATATTGTGTAAAGGTGTGAAGCTCATTCGTCATAGATGAACATCAAGACCAATGAGATTCAAAGACAATGTTGAGTGGTATAAGGTTTGTCATGTTTCAATATTTTCATCAAAGATACTCATTGGATATAAAAAAAACCTTTCATTTTGGATTTATCAAAAGACTTTTGAAATCATCATGGCAATTGTGCCTCATTTTGATTTTTAGTGTGTTTCTCATTTATGGTAGTATAATCATTGTTAAGTTTACCTCGTTTGGTTTTGAGGTAAATAAAGTTGATGATTGTATATACCATATGTTCAGTAAAAGAGAATCTCATTGCTAAGGAACTTAAGTTTGACTCCTTCAGTGCCCCAAGAATGAGTTTAATATTTAAGATATGGGAAAGACTAGTTATTCATCAACTATGAGAGGTCCTTTGTATTTTTAAGTATGTACATATTCGGATATAGCGTGCATTGTAGGATTATTAGACATATATTAATCCTATAATGGATGATTTTGAAAGCGGTCAATATAGGGTTTATAAAGTATATACAGAGAATCAAGGGATTATATGTTCACTTACCATAAATCAGATCTTTGGGAGATCATTCGATATTTCTGATTCCGATTTTATTTGATGCCAATAAAGTAAAGAGATCAAGTTTGAGCTATACTTAATTGTTAGTTGGATGAGTTATTTTGGGAAAGCGCCAGCAGACACTTACAGTTCATCCCACAATGACAATTGAGTTTTAGCCAGTTAAGGGGCATCTTATCAATGGATATGGTTGTAAGATATTGTCATTAGGCTGCATGTTACGACTAGTTTTAATATACCATAAAATTAACGTGCCAGTAAGTTGGTCTTACCATATTCCAACAACAAATTTTTTTTTGAAGTTGAGGTGCACAAACTTGGAGTTTCTTGTTGTTATAAAGGAAAAATTTAGAGTCATTAAGTGTCTATAGGACATATTTAAACAAACTTCAAATTGTGGCCACTCACCAAGGTTTTACTACCTAAGGTATTTTAGAGTATATTGCTCGCATGGGTGTTGTACAGTTTAAAGATGTGTATTTTCAGTGGGAGTTTGTATTTTGATGTTCTTTAAGTATTGACACATTCCAGAATTATCTTCTGTGGAATAAAGGCTAAAGTTTTGGTTCTGGACTCAATAATTTGCACTTTGCATGATCTCATAAGGAATAAAGTAGAAACAGCTTGGAAATAGGCATGTTGGAGATCACGTTACATGAAATTTCTATGCTACACATCCATATCTATGTCATTGAATATATTAGTGTTGTGACCATTGATGGGTCTAGTTACTGTTAAATATAACGAACGTTGTTTTGACCTCATATTGATATAGAAAATGGACCGATTGTATATAAGGGATATCTCAAGAATAGATAAAGCATTTTCAACGCGCACTCAGGATTTTATAATATAATTATATTTGGTGACATATGTAGCCCAAATGGGAAATTGTTGGAACGTTATTGATTTCCGTGTGGAGTTACATATTTAATTAATCAATTAGAGCCAATTAAGTGGTCTAATCTAATAAGGCTCTAGGGATATCTAATGGGTATGTATTTTGTAATGTGTAGAGACCCAATACTAGTTAATCAGGATTGATGGATTCTTACTTGACCTAGTATATAAAGAACTTTTTATTAAGATCATGGTCCCCAAGTCAAATAATCAATCACTCGTCTCCTATTCCTCATCTTAGAGAGATAAACCACTGAGTATTTTAGGGATTTAATTGTGGAAGACGCTAACCCAAAATGGACTCACATGGCGTCAAAATGGATTTAGATGTATTAATTTATAAATTAGGGATTCAGTTTTCTATTTATTTCTTAATAATTGACGTGATGATTATGAGCTATAAATTAATTCAATTAATCCTACTATTCGATTTAGTGGAGTTATGGATCCAAGTGTGGTATATCCCCAACTATTGGATAACCACTAAAACCGGATTTAAAATTGGCAAACTCTTCAAGAAATTTAGGGATATTACTAAGAATCAGGGCAACCCTATAGGAAGATATATCAAACGGTTACCTTCGAATGATCTCAAGAAACCTCTCATGAGAGGTAAAAACTTAAATTGGGGGAACACAACTGATGGATTGATTTCACATATGAACATTTGGTGGGGAGTTGCTATTATTGTGGCTGCATTGGCCATATTAAAAGATCTTGTGACAAGAGAAATGAAGACGTCCGAATTGGGGAATAGAATGAGGGTTGACATGGAGACTGGCTAAAATCATAGGAGCCCATGCATAGAGGGAGAAAAAGGTATTAGGGGATAGATAGAAAGTTTGATTATCAGGAATCTAGACATCAAAAGTTAGGTAATCCTAAGTGAACAGAAGGGGAGAACATGTATGTGGATCATACCACCACAAGAAAGAACCTACCACAGATACACCATTTAGAGCTATGGATTACATATAGATCCAAACAAACACCATGTCACTGATAATTTTGTTGAACATCACCCTTGTCAGATCTAATTGACACTGACGAGCTTGATCATATCCCTATTACTAGAATTTGCAAGAGATTCCGCTTGAAAGATATCTCAAATATAATAGGTGGGAAGAGGGCAAAAAAAATCATTTCCTTAGGGGAAAACTAAAGGTAAAGGTAGAGGTGGTAGGTCACTTAAAGAGTAAAGCAGATGTGAGCCAGAATTAAAAAATCATTACCAATGGAAAGAAAAGAGTTAGTGTAATACCCGGTTTCAAAAAGTTTGGGGATTAAATTAGGGTGCAATTAGGGCTCGATTAGGACCGATTTTGGGGATTATTGTAAAATTCGAAACCCTAATTTTCCTAAATTGGGGATAATATTTTCTGATTTTATTTCAAAAACAAGAAGGAAAAATCTTGATAAAATGGCAATAAATCAAATACATGAAAGGAAAGAGAAATCCCCCACATATGGAAATAGATTTCAGCAAATATACTTACCTTTAATAAATAAAGCCCTTAGCCTATAAATTGACAAGCCCCATTAGGTTTTTCTTTCACAAACTCTCATTCAAGAATTCAGAGGTAAGAAACTCCTCCTCCTCCCCTCAAGGGCCGTCGGCCACCACCACCATCGCCACCACAGGCGCCGCCGCCGGAGCTGGCTCTCTCCCTAGCCAAATCCTTCCCAAACCCTCACCTTCCAAAAACCCCAAAAATAAGAAAAATAGAGGAAAGAAATAGAGAAGAAGAAGAAGAATGAGAAAGAGGAAGAAAAAAAAAGAGAGAGAGAGAGAGAAAGAGGGGGGGCTGGGGACGTGAGGAAGTGAGGGAAAAGAGAAGAGAAGAGAAGAGAGAGTTGAGGGAGATGGGAGACGACAGAAAGGAAGAAAAGAAAATAGGGAGAAAGAAAAGAGAGGAAAAAGAAAAAGGAAAAAAGGGAAAAAGAAAAAGAGAGGAAAAAGAAAAGGAAAAAGGGAAAAAGAAAAAGAGAGGAAAAAGAAAAGACGAAAAAGGGAGGGGCATGAGAGATGGTGGAATTAAACCCAATTCTTTAATTTCTAGCCCAAGCCAAGTTTTAATCCAACAAGCCCCTAGAAATCCCAGAATGGAAATGGGAGCACATAATGATGCACTTCGTGGTTGGACTGTCGCGCTCAGCCAAGGGAAATAGTGCAATATGGGTAGTCGTGGACAGACTAACCAAATCCGCGCATTTTCTACCAGTCAAGATGACCTTTACAATGGATCAGTATGCGAATATCTATATCAAGGAAATAGTGCGATTACATGGGGTCCCGGTGTCAATTGTGTCAGACAGAGAGACACGATTCACCTCAAAGTTATGGAAAAGTCTCCAAAACGCTTTGGGCACGAAATTGAGTTTTAGTACGGCTTACCATCCTCAGTCAGATGGACAATCAGAAATGACGATACAAACATTAGAAGATATGCTAAGGGCATGCGTCCTTGATATGGGGGATAGTTGGGAGACGATCCTCCCTTTAGTTGAGTTTGCCTACAACAATAGCTACCAATCAACAATTGGAATGGCACCATACGAGGCCTTGTATGGCAGGAAGTGTAGATCGCCGTTGTATTGGAGCGAAGTGGGAGAAAAGAAGATTTTGGGACCAGAATTGGTGGAACAGACAGTGCAGATGATAGGGAAGATTCGGGACAGAATCAAAATAGCCCAGGATAGGTAGAAATCGTATGCCGATAGACGAATAAAAGATCTGCAATTCGACGTATGAGAGGAAGTATTTTTGAAAGTAGCACCCATGAAGGGTGTTATCCGCTTTGGTGAAAAAGGGAAGTTGAAACCAAGGTTCATAGGGCCATTTGAAATTTTTGAGAGAATTGGAGATTTAGCTTATCGACTAGCCCTGCCGCCAAATCTATCTTCTGTTCATAACGTGTTCCACGTGTCAATGTTGAGGAAATATGTGCACGACCCTAACCACGTGGTTAACTATACAATCTTGGATATAAACAAGGATCTGACCTATGAAGAAGCACCAGAGGCGATATTAGAAAGGAAGATACACAAGCTAAGGAACAAGGATGTGGCACTAATTAAAGTACAATGGAAAGGGCATGGGAGCAATGAGGCAACTTGGGAGCGCGAAGAAGAAGTTCGAGCTAAGTACCCAGACTTTCTAAGTTGAGGTAAGAATCGAATTTCGAGGATAAAATTTCTTTTAAGGGTGATAGGATGTAATACCCGATTTCAAAAATTTTGGGGATTAAATTAGGGCGCAATTAGGGCTCGATTAGGACCGATTTTGGGGATTATTGTAAAATTAGAAACCCTAATTTTCTTAAATTGGGGATAATATTTTCTGATTTTATTTCAAAAACAAGAAGGAAAAATAATAAAATGGCAATAAATCAAATACATGAAAGGAAAGAGAAATCCTCCACATATGGAAATAGATTTCAGCAAATATACTTATCTTTAATAAATGAAGCCCTTAGCCTATAAATTGACAAACCCCATTAGGTTTTTCTTTCACAAACTCTCATTCAAGAATTCAGAGGTAAGAAACTCCTCCTCCTCCCCTCAAGGGCCGTAGGCCACCACCACCATCGCCGCCACCGGAGCTGGCTCTCCCCCTAGCCAAATCCTTCCCAAACCCTAAACTTCCAAAAACCCCAAAAAGAAGAAAAAGAGAGGAAAGAAATAGAGAAGAAGAAGAAAAAGAAAAAGAAAGAAGAAAAAAAAAAAGAAGAGAGAGAAAAGAGGGGGTCAGGGACGTGAGGAAGTGAGGGAGAAGAGAAGAGAAGAGAAGAGAGAGTTGAGGGAGATGGGAGACGACAGAAAGGAAGAAAAGAAAAGAGAGGAAAAAGAAAAAGGAAAAAAGGGAAAAAGAAAAAGAGAGGAAAAAGAAAAGGAAAAAGGGAAAAAGAAAAAGAGAGGAAAAAGAAAAGAAGAAAAAGGGAGGGAAATGAGAGATGGTGGAATTAAATCCAATTCTTTAATTTCTAGCCCAAGCCAAGTTTTAATCCAACAAGCCATCTACCAATCCAATTTTTCTTAAGCTTTATTCTTTTTCTTCAAAATTCAATTTCTTTTCTTTTTACCCATCTCCAACACCTTATTAATTAGAAATTTATTTTATTGTAGGACACGAAGATTCCGACTTCTAGGCTCACACACCGCATTTGATTTTTACGAGTTTCTACTTTTAAGGTGGGGATTTTATTGCTTATGTCTACTTTAAATGCATTATATGATTATTTGTGTACGGGCACGTTAAACATAAAAAGCATGGTACTTAATTGTACAAGCATGAAAAGCATGGTACTTAATTATACAAGCATGAAAAGCATGGTATTTAATAGTACAAGCATGAAAAGCATAGGTGTGTGTGCATGAGTGATTATATTGTGTATTTAATTTAGATAATGCGTCCCCACTGAGCTGTTGTATGCTCACCCCATGTTTTCCACAGATGAATGAAGGAGCCGGAGCGTGGCAAAGGGGGCGGTGAAAGTCGAATCAAGAAATTAAAGGGCCCCTTTATTTTGTTTTTAATTTTTATAATATTAAAAACTAAGTAGTTTTTACGAATTAAATTTTTGGGACACGTTTTCATGACTATTTCCGCATTTATGGCAAGTATTATTTATTTCCTTTTAAGAAATGCTTTTTCAAGCTTGGGCTTGTTTTATTTTCAGCACTTTAATAAATTGCAAATTGGATATTTTTATGTTTATGAAATTGGGATGTTACATAAGTGGTATCAGAGCGGGTCTATATTTCCTGTAGACTTGCTAAATTGTAGAAAAAAAAATATATGGGTCTTGAATTTTTACAAGAATGATTATTTTTTTTAGTAAAATAAAAACAGTAAAGAAGTCGACTATCCACCACCTCATGCCTCGCCGACTCCAAAGAGAAAAAGGTATTATCAAGTACACAGTAAATGTCATGTTCGCTTTACTCCAACATGTTATGATCACAGTTATATTAACAAATGATACGAGATTGTTTTATTTTTTTCAATGAACAAAACACTAAGTACCCCAAAAATCAACAGATGAAGAGAATCAGGCTAGCTATTAGGAAGAACACTAATAGTTGGAAGGGATACTCGCTAGAGATTGATATGGAGAGGTATTTGAACTGTGAATGGGAAGAAGGCGAATGCATAGGGGTTTATGACAAGGATGCATCAGGAATGGTACAAGATTAGGGATGTTGTTGGGGCTCCTAGTGAGTTCCAAGCTACTAGGAGGTTGATTGAGTCGCTGACTCCTGAATGAAGATTGGAGGCAGAGAAATTGTATGTTGATTTGTTGAGGTATGATGAGGCTAAGAACAAGCTTAAGATCAACTATGGGGCATTTACTGCCATACTATATGGTAAGTGGATAGATTCACTGCTAGATGAGGATAAAGAGGAAGAAGACTCTGAAGAAGAAGAGGATCCGGAAGAGGACCCTGAAGAGGATGACTACTACATGGATGATTAATTTATTTATTTTGGTTTAGAATGTATAGATATGCATGAATAAGATGGACTTTGTCCAACCCTAGTAGATTGTTTATTTCATTTCCCTTTTATTATTTCAAAGTTGATTGTTATATTATGAAGTTGATGAATAAAATATTTTCTTTAAGGTTTATTTTTTTGCATACTATAGTACTTATAATTTCGCTGAAAACTCAAAAAAAAAAACGAAATTATACCTGTACAGGTCCGCAACTTTTTCAAAAAAAAAATTCGAAAGAAAAAAATCGAAAAAAAAAATCGAAAAAAAAATCGAAATTTTGCACCTGTACAAGTATGCAGTTTTTTTTTTAATATATATATATATATTATGTACAAGTGTACGTTTTTTGGGAAATGATATGGACATATTATCGGACATAACATGTACTTGTTGATTTGAGGTTAATTGCTCCTTTTGCCTAAGTTATATACTTTTATGGAATTTAAGCGATGTCTTGTTTCATTGGTTATAGGATGGCCCCACCTAGGAGAGATCTCCCAAATCAAGGCAACTTGGAGAACCTTGTGGCTAACTTGACCACAATCGTGCAAGGGCTAGTTCAACAAAACATGTCCAATGCTCAGAATGGCCATAATCACCCAACAATAACCGACAATACTTCGCAAGTCGTGGAACAATTTCGGCGTTATAGGCCTCCCACCCTCACTGGGCGAGAAGACCCCTCTGTAGTGGAAGAATGGATTGGAGAACTGGAGGGCATATTCGATTTGATTGCATGCACGGATGCGCACCGAGTCTCTTGCGCCATTTTCCAACTCAAACAAGATGCTAGACATTGGTGGAATTCTCATCGCCGCACCATAACAAACGAGCAGAGGGAGGCAATGACTTGGGATGAATTCAAGAACCTCGTGATCCAACAGTTCTTCCCACAGACATATAGGGACAAGAATGAGAGGGAATTTCTGGATCTAATGAAAGGAAACATGTCAGTGCTCGACTACGAGCGTAAGTTCAATCAGTTATCTCGCTATGCCACCCATTTGGTTGATACGGACCGGAAAAAGGCAAAGAGGTTCGTGGCACGCCTACGCCCGGAACTAAGTGGCATGCTAAGTGTTTTGGGAGGGGTGACATAAGCTCGGGCGATGAGACCGGCTCGAACAAAATGCTGTGAATATGAATTTGGATGGGAACCTCCGTAAGGCAACTGAGGTGCCTAAGAGAAAATGGGAAGGCCCTAGCGGGACTAGCGGTGGGAATCAGAATAAACAGACTAAGACTGGAGGGAACCCTACACCCCAACCACCAAAGGAGAAACCACAATGCTCTAATTGTGGCAAAAATCACGTTGGGGAGTGTTTGTTTGGAAAGAATGCTTGCTTTCGGTCACAAGAAGGAAGGGCATAAAGCTTGGGAATGCCCTAAGAATGAGGAAGCCTTGAGACATGCACGGTCGAAGAAAACAGGGGAGGAAAGCTAGGATGTTTGCCATGAGGCAAAGAAGCGAGAGGAAGAATCGAGTCACAATGTCCTGGTATGCTAACCATTTCTTCTATACCTGTTTTTGCGCTTTTCGATCTCAAAAGCCACGCATTCTTTTATATCTACAAAATTCTATGCCTTAACTGGACGTAAGAAAGAGATAGTAGATGAATCACTTGAGGTTAGCCTGCCATCAGGAAAATCGATACTTACTGACTCAAAGGTTAAGGGCATAGATGTCAACATTGGTGGAAGGGACTTTAAGGAAGATACATATATAATTGACATGAAGGATTTTGATGTAATTTTGGGTATGGACTGGCTTAGCAAGTATCAAGCAAACATCAAGTGCTTAGAAAGGGAGATAGCCTTGAAGTTGCCTGGAGACGAGGAGATAAAGTTCTACGGTACAAAGACAATGACGTTGCTTCGTGTTATATCAGCTATGGAGACGCTAAAAGCACTAAAGAAGGGAAATTGCCAGGGGTATTTGGTAAACATAGTAGGTTCACCATTAGAGCTAACCCCCGCTGATGTACCAATCATTGGAGAATTCTTGGATGTGTTTCCAGAAGATTTACCTGGAATTCCACCGGATCGACAAGTGGAGTTCACAATAGATTTGGTACCTGGGCAAATCCAAGATTCAAGGCGCACCTACCGAATGGCACCCAAGGAACTACAAGAATTGAAGGTGCGATCGAGAAGTTACTCGAGTTAGGGTTCATCCTAAGCGAGTGTGTCCTTATGGGGAGCACCATTCTATTTGTAAAGAAAAAGGATGGGACGCTAAGGATGTGCATCGACTATCGGGAGTTGAACCGCCTTTGACAGTGAAAAATAAGTACCACTACCTAGGATCGAGGATCTTTTCGACCAACCAAGAGGCGCAAGCACATTTTCTAAGATCGACTTAAGGTCCCGGTATCACCAACTAAGGATTAAGGATAGTGATATCCCAAAGACAAATAAGCGTTAGACGCGCTACGGACACTACGAGTTTGTTGTAATGCCGTTTGGTTTGAGCAATGCCTCAGCAGTGTTTATGGACTTGATGAATAGGGTGTTCCATCCCTTTTTGGATAAATTCGTCATAGTCTTCATCGACGATATATTGGTATTTTCAAAGAGTAGGGAACAACACGAAGAACACTCGGGATAGTGTTAGAGACGCCAAGGAGAAGTTGTACGCAAAGTTCAAGAAATGTGAGTTACGGTTGGATAGAGTCGTGTTTCTTGGGCATGTGGTGACTGCTCAGGGGATCGAGGTTGATCGGATCAAGGTTGAGGCAGTCAACGAGTGGAAAGCCCCGACAAATACGAATGAAATACGCAGTTTTCTAGGGTTGGCGGGCTATTATCGAAGATTCATTGAGGGTTTCTCAAAATTAGCCGCACCTATGACGCGTTTAACCAGAAAATGAGAGAAGTTTGAATGGGCCGAGAAGTGCGAGGAAAGCTTCCAAGAGTTAAAGTGAAGACTGACCTCCGCACCGGTATTAACGATTCCTGACCCCATGAAGGAATTCGTTATCTTTAGTGACGCGTCGAAACAAGGACTGGAATGTGTTTTGATGCAACACGGCAAGGTGGTTGTTTATGCCTCAAGGCAACTCAAGCCGCATGAGATGAATTATCCCACACACGATTTGGAGTTAGTCATGCGGTGGTTCATGCATTGAAAATATGGCGCCACTATTTGTATGGGGAAGGTGTGAGATATACACCATAAAGAGTCTAAAATATCTTTTCACTCAAAAAGAGTTGAATATGAGGCGGAGGAGATGGCTAGAGTTAGTCAAGGACTACGACGTACCATACACTACCATCCCAAGGGTAAAGCTAACGTAGTCGCCGATGCGCTAAGTCGCAAGACCCGAGGTGAGGTATCGAGTCCGATAACTTAACAAAAACAAGTTGGTGGATGAGTTTGCGAATGAGAATCGACGTGATAACACCACCTAAGAGTACGGAAGCTATTTTAGCAACGTTGGTGGTACGCTAACATCTGCGAGACAGGTCAAGGAGACCCAACCTCGAGATAAATTTCTGAGTAAGATGAGAGGGTGAGCCCAAGCCGGGAGCATTAAAGGGATTCGTTTTGGCAAATGATGGTGTTCGACTTATGAAGGAGGTTATGTATTCCTAAGGATGAGAGCCTTAGAGAGAAATCTAGAAAAGCTCATTGTGCGCTATACGGCACACCCTCGGGAGCACCAAGATGTATAGGGACTTGAGGGAAGTATTCTCGGTGGAGAAGCATGAATAGGGACATTGACTGTTCGTAGAGAGGTGTTTGACTGCCAAAGAAGTGAAAGTCGAACACCGTGAGACCGTCCTGGATTACTCAAGCCCCTAGAAATCCTGAATGGAAATGAGAGCACATAACGATGGACATCGTGGTTGGATCGTCGCTCAAATAAAGGAAATAGTGCAATATGGGTAGTCGTGGGCAGACTAACCAAATCCGCACATTTTCTACCAGTCAAGATGACCTTTACAATGGATCAGTATGCGAAGATCTATATCAAGGAGATAGTGCGATTACATGGGGTCCCTGTCAATCAGGTCGATAGAGAGACACGATTCACCTCAAAGTTCGAAAAAGTCTCCAAAACGCTTTGGGCACGAAATTGAGTTTTAGTACGGCTTACCATCCTCGGTCAGATGGTCAATCAGAAAGGACGATAAAAACATTAGAAGATATGCTAAGGGCATGCGTCCTTGATATGGGGGATAGTTGGGAGACGATCCTCCCTTTAGTTGAGTTTGCCTACAACAATAGCTACCAATCAACAATTGGAATGGCACCATACGAGGCCTTGTATGGCGGGAAGTGTAGATCGCCGTTGTATTGGAGCGAAGTGGGAGAAAAAAGATTTTGGGACCGGAATGGTGGAACAGACAAAGGTCAGATGATAGGGAAGATTCGGGACAGAATCAAAATAGCCCAGGATAAAGCGAAATCGTATCCGATGAAGACGGAGAAAAGATCTGCAATTCGACGTAGAGAGAAATTATTTTTGAAAGTAGCACCCATGAAGGGTGTTATCCGCTTTGAAAAGGGGAAGTTGAAACCAAGGTTCATAGGGCCATTTGAAATTCTTGAGAGAATTGAGATTTAGCTTATCGACTAGCCCCCGCCAAATCTATCTTCTCGCTCATAACGTGTTCCACGTGTCAATGTTGAGGAAATATGTGCACGACCCTAGCCACGTGGTTAACTATACAATCTTGGATATAATCAAGGATCTGACCTATGAAGAAGCACCAGAGGCGATATTAGAAATAATTATACACAAGCTAAGGAACAAGGATGTGGCACTAATTAAAGTACAATGGAAAGGGCATGGGAGCAATGAGGCAACTTGGGAGCGCGGAGAAGAAGTTCGAGCTAAGTACCCAGACTTTCTAAGTTGAGGTAAGAATCGAATTTCGAGGACAAAATTTCTTTTAAGGGTGATAGGATGTAATACCCGGTTTCAAAAATTTTGGGGATTAAATTAGGGCGCAATTAGGGCTCGATTAGGACCAATTTTGGGGATTATTGAAAAATTCAAGACCCTAATTTTCCTAAATTGGGGATAATATTTTCTGATTTTATTTCAAAAACAAGAAGGAAAAATCTTGATAAAATGGCAATAAATCAAATACATGAAAGGAAAGAGAAATCCTCCACATATGGAAATATATTTTAGCAAATATACTTACCTTTAATAAATGAAACCCTTAGCCTATAAATTGACAAGCCCCATTAGGTTTTTCTTTCACAAACTCTCATTCAAGAATTCAGAGGTAAGAAACTCCTCCTCCTCCCCTCAAGGGTCGTAGGCCACCACCATCATCGCCGCCGCCGCCGGAGCCGGCTCTCCCCCTAGCCAAATCCTTCCCAAACCCTAAACTTCCAAAAACCCCAAAAAGAAGAAAAAGAGAGGAAAGAAATAGAGAAGAAGAAGAAGAAAAAGAAAGAAGAAGAAAAAAAAAAGAAGAGAGAGAGAAAGAGGGGGGCTGGGGCGTGAGGAAGTGAGGGAGAAGAGAAGAGAAGAGAAGAGAGAGTTGAGGGAGATGGGAGACGACAGAAAGGAAGAAAAGAAAAGAGGGAGAAAGAAAAGAGAGGAAAAAGAAAAAGGAAAAAAGGGAAAAAGAAAAAGAGAGGAAAAAGAAAAGAAGAAAAAGGGAGGGAAATGAGAGATGGTGGAATTAAACCCAATTCTTTAATTTCTAGCCCAAGCCAAGTTTTAATCCAACAAGCCATCTACCAATCCAATTTTTTCTTAAGCCTATTCTTTTTCTTCAAAATTCGAATTTCTTTTCTTTTTACCCATCTCCAACACCTTATTAATTAGAAATTTATTTTATTGTAGGACACGAAGATTCCGACTTCTAGGCTCACACATCGCATTTGATTTTTACGAGTTTCTACTTTTAAGGTGGGGATTTTATTGCTTATGTCTACTTTAAATGCATTATATGATTATTTGTGTACGGGCACGTTAAACATGAAAAGCATGGTACTTAATTGTACAAGCATGAAAAGCATGGTACTTAATTGTACAAGCATAAAAGCATAGGTGTGTGTGCATGAGTGATTATATTGTGTATTTAATTTAGACATTGCGTCCCCACTGGGCTGTTGTATGCTCACCCCATGTTTTCCACAGATGAATGAAGGAGCCGGAGCGTGGCAAAGGGGACGGTGGAAGTCGAATCAAGAAATTAAAGGGCCCCTTTATTTTGTTTTTAATTTTTATAATATTAAAAACTAAGTAGTTTTTATGAATTAAATTTTTGGGACACGTTTTCATGACTATTTCCGCATTTATGGCAAGTATTATTTATTTCCTTTTAAGAAATGCGTTTTCAAGCTTGGGCTTGTTTTATTTTCAGCACTTTAATAAATTGCAAAATGGATATTTTTATGTTTATGAAATTGGGATGTTACAGTTAGAGAGCTGGTCGAAGAACTTGCAGACATCATGCATGAAAACCAATTAGAAGGAAAAAAAATTGAAATTAGTCTTTGAAGATGGATCCCTAAATCCTATGTTGGAAGAAACCAGTCAAATTGCCCCAACTCCCTCAATGAATGCTATGATGTGGAACTCTGAGAGGTTTGGGATGACCTCTAGCTTTTCCAAAATAAAGGAGGTAGCAAGACTCTCACCTTCTTGATTTTGTTTTTCTCTCGTAAGATGAAAAAGAAATCTTTTGTGACGGTAGTATGTAGGAATCTTAGAGTTACGCATAGATAAGTGTGCATGGACCCAAATGGACAAAGCGGGGACTCATTTTGTGCTTGTCTAACAAAGTAAAGATACTATAGCTGAAGAGCAATCCATTCCATTTTGAAGGGCCGTTTGAAATTGAAAGAATAGTCTATAAGTTGGGTTATATTTTGTGTATTCTAGCACTTGTCCCATGAGTAGAATGAACCAATTGGACTTTTACTTGCTAATTCTGCTTAGTGGGGACTTAGTTGGTTTATTATGAGGGACTTCAATGATGTTACATGCAATGGGGAAAAGAAGTGGGGTATACAAATATCAGAAAACAATTTTGCCTGCTTCAAGAACTTATTCAGAACATGAATATGGGTGAAGTTAGGTACGATGGATATGATTTCACATGGTCTAATATAAGGGAGATGAAATGATTTGCTGAAGAGAGATTGGATAGGGCATTTGGATCCCTCATTGGTTGGCTACTCACCCCAATGTCGTTGTCCATCATGTATTTAACCACCAAGTATTTCCATGCAAGCACAATTCAGAGACAAAAACTCAATTGATCAATTGACACACTCATTAGTAGAATTGCAAAGCTTCGTGGTACACCAGTTGAGATTGAGAAGAAGATCGCCACTTATTATTAGGAACTTTTTACTTCAGAGGTGGATCCCCCAGACCCTATAATGTTGGAAGGTTTCCCAAGCTCAATCAGTTCTCAACATAATCAAAAGATTACCAAACTAGTGGAAGACTAGGAGATAAAGACAACACTCTCTGAACTTCATCTTGTATATAAGGCACCAGGAGTTGATACCCATGCACAAAAAGCATTAATTATCAAACAAATCCTAGAAGTTTATCGTAAAGCCTCAGGACAACATGTCAATATATCCATGTCTATTATGTACTTCAGTGTCAATTTTAATGAAAAATATCAGAAGAGAAGTTTGTGTAGTTTTCGAAGGCATTCAAGAACAGAGGAAAATGAAACATTTGGGAGTTCCTATCATGATTGGTAGATCAAAAAATGAATTCTTCCAGTTTGTTGAAGAGGTAGCTAATAGAAGGACTGGGAACTGAATATCATATTTTCTTATTTAAGAAGCACTCCTGTGAGACCGTTTTATGGATTTAGATTCGTAAGATGGATACCCAAGACCCAAACCCATATCCATATCCATATCCATATCCAAACCACCTAAAAGAAAAAAGAAAAAATTGCAGTTGCCCATGGCGTCTCTCTCGCTCCTCCTCCCTCCCCCATCCCCCAATTTAACATAAAATTGTTTTAATAATTACCCACTTCTTTCCTTAAAAATTGCAAAATATTAACAGAAGCTTTATGCTTCACAAAATGAGCTAATAAAGCTATTTTATTTAACTTTCCCATTGTTCATCTATTGGGCAGGTGAAATGGGGTTGTTGCTTGGGAACAGACTACCGCACAAGGGTTACATTGGTAGAAATATAATCGGTTTTTCCACGAGATGGCTTTCTGTGTCGCGCATTGCTAGCTTTTGCTTGGGAGTTGCGATTGTCAATAGTACTTGTCTAGTATACCTTTTTTCAATCTTTTTTCCTCTCCATCTATTTTAACAATGGTTTTCTCATTTGTAATTGGAGTCATAGCACGCCTTCTAAATTTTATGATATTCTTGATTTGAGAATTTATTCCTGAAATTCCGTTTGCATTTATGAGCTCTCAAATGCCCATGTGACATATGTAGCAACAAGACTGACATATGTAACAACATTTTCTGGCTTTATTTGAAACAAGGCTTCGGCTGTTTGCTCTTCACACCAAAAGCTAATACTTCTTAATGGAACTACTAATACTTCTAAGGGAAAAAATTAATACTTTCAATGAACTACTAATATCAATTTTGTTACTTTAAAAACAAATACTTTTTAGAGTAAAAAATGATACTTTTTTTTTATCTTAAAGAATGTTGTGTATAACTTTGCAGGTAAATAATATCAATTTTGTTACTTTGAAAATGTAGACTGTCTAGAGTAAAAAATAATATATTTTTTATAAAAAGTGATACTTTTGGAGTCTAAAGTTAAACTATATCACGGCCCCCAAAAAATTACTTTGAAAACGTGTATTTTTTAGAGTAAAAGTGATACTTTTCGAGAAAAAAATTAGTTCTTTTTAACTATCATCACACATGCATGTTAGCCTAATATTTACGAAAATACCACCGGTCTTTTGGGATGGGTCGCAGGTTGTGGGGGATCCATCTCACAAAAGGCAACCCATGAGACGGTCTTATATGAGTTTTTGCCTTCTTGATTTGGCTGGTAAGGAGGTGTTAATCAAATTAGTGGTGAAAGCTCTATCAACCTATCTCATGTCATGTTATAAGTTGCCTAAGGGCACATGTTAGAATCTTAGTAGAATCTCCTCCAAGTTTTGGCGGTGATCAACTGAAGAAGGACATGAAAAGATCCATTGGAACTGTTGGAAGAAACTCACTGTACCAAAAGAGTTTGGAGGACTTGGATTCCAAGATCTTGAGTTGTTTAATGAAGCACTACTTGCTAAACAAACCTGGATGATAATCACCAAACCAAACCTCTTGATTTTTAAGGTTTTGAAAGGAAAATACTTTCATAAATGAGAAGTCCTTAATGCTTCAACAAAGGCAAATGATTCAGTATTTTGGAAGAGTTTGATGAAGACAAAATATGTTATTAAAGAGGGAAGCATAATGCAGACTGGGGATGGTAAGTCAACTCGAATTTGGGAACACCCATAGCTACCAAATTGTTATCACTCTCTACCTTGGGGGATTTCCAACACCCAAAATACCCCTACTTGGGTCAATGAGTTAATGTTTCCTAATGGGAAAGAATGGAACATAGAACACATAAAGATAATTTTCAGAGAGGAAGAAATCAAAGCTATCTCCACTATCAACATTCCAGCCTATCAATGCAGAGACAAACTCATTCAGATATGGACCAAAGACAATCAATTCTCGGTGAAGTCAACATACAATGCTCTGCTTCAGACTAAGATATTGTTCCTCAATGAAACAGGAACAAGTTACAATGGCAGTTAGACTAAAAGAATATGGAAAAGAAGCTGGAAACTACAAGTAAAAGAAAAATCAAGCACTTCATATGGAAATGCGTTAGAGGCTTCTTACCTGTGATTTCATCCTCTGTCCTAAAGTTTGAAGGTGGATCCTATTTTTTTGCATTTGTGGGGATAATAGAAGGAGACAATGGAATTCCTTTTGTTTTACTGTGCCAGAGCAGCAATAACCTGGTAATTGGCTCTAGTATCGTGGAAGACTTCATTATGGAGAGATATTGCTTTAAACAGTGGTGGATGGGAATCTGCAACATTCCCTAGAAGAAAAATGCCAAGGACATAATTTAGTATGGTGGATGAGAATCTTCAACATTCTTAGATGGAAAATTCCAACGACAGAATTCAGTTATCCACATACATCTTATGGTGACCATGGAAGTCCAGAAGCATGTTGAAATTCCAAGGAAAAAGAATGACAAAACATGAGATCATGGAAAGCATTATGAAAGAATGGTGTGAATTTGAGAATGTTGCATGAATGATGAAATTTCTCTTTTGGGATCTTTAGGTATCTTTAGTATCCAGTGCAGATGCAATTTTATTTGATTGTCTTTTGGCTTGGCGTAGAAATGTGATGCTATAGATATGGAGTTCCCCTATTTTGTAGATATTTTTTGGGATGTAAATCTATATTTGTGGACATCATTTTTCCTTTTCTTTTATTTGTTTGTGTCTTTTGATTTCCCTAGTAAGGTTTGGTCTCCAATTGTTCCTCGCCTTAGGCCACATATGAGATCTAGGCAGATGTGCCCTAATGTAATCTTTGTAAATTCTGACTTTCATTATATGATAAGTTCATTTCTCTTGGAAAACTAATAATTTGATCATAAACATAAAATCCATAAATCCCCATTATTTTCATGTTGGTTTCGTGAGAGAATGAACGACCAATTTTTTTCTTTTTTTCCTTAAATGTGGACTCAATTCGAGCCCTTTTATTAATTATAAGACTAAATTGAATTTCGATTTGAACAAAACTACTCCTGAACATCCATTAATTGTAGAAGCAGGACAACATCAACTATTAATTTCTCCAATAAAATTCCTTAAGAATTGGCTGAGGATTGCAACAGAGCAGGTTTGGGATGGACATAGCTAAACCCAGGACCCGTCCTACCAAAGGAAAAAAGAGACCCACAACACGAGCCTGCATACACTCACAACCCGACAGATCTGCCCAATTATTTTTATTGAATGTCAGCTTGGCAAAATGTGAAGAGATTGAAGAGGACCCGCGAGACAAAATATATTGATTTTTGGGAAAACAACAAGAAATTGGAAGAGAAACATAAATGGGAAGAAAAAAGATTGCCTTTTTGTCATCTAATATTGACCAAATCAACGATTAATTATTAATGCACAAGAAATATTTGTTTCAAGAAATCATTGTTACTGGCTCATGTCAACTGTGTGTGCATCTAACCAATGAACTAAAAATAAGATACACATAAACAGTTTCAGAGCATGCTTATTTGGTTCTTCCTTGATATGATCAATATCACATAAATACTATTGAAGAGTAAATTTGGGGTTTAGATTTGAAGAAAGTACATTCTTTGACTTAAATTGTAGTTACCAAATAGAAACTTGTAGTTGGAAACAAATCTCATTAAATTAAAAGCAAGAAATATGTAAATTGGAAAATAAAATCAATAATCATAATCTTTTAATATATATAATAGGAGGGTCGGGACTTGGGGCGGACTCGTTATCGAATGGACCTGAGCTCGTCGTGGACCCATTTGATTCGATTCAAACCCGGCGAAATGGGGCATCTTCAATAGGGTACATGTTTAAACCCACTTATTGCAGAATATAGTTTCTCATTTAGTATGTGGTGGAATTCATTGAACAATCTAAAATTTTCTTTTTCTTGTGTTGTAAAAATATGGTTGGAACTCATAAAATTTGATCAAATGTTTTATTTTTAAAAGAAAAAAAATGTAGGGTATTGCATTGCTTGGTCATCACATTATATTATATTGCTTCCCAAAAAGAGTTTGTATTTGAATTGTTGTTGGGCTAGTTCACTGTTTCAGAAAATGGATAAGTGTTTAGGAAAGAGTCGCTTTGATAGATCTGATCTCCTCACAAGACGAAAATGCCCCGTATTTGAAGTGCTTACGCCCAGCCGTCCCTAAGATACAACGACTTTAATCAGTTCGACTTTACAGCACTTGCAAAGTCAAAACTACGGCGAACAGGAAGTGTTTTAAATTTTCAAGCTTTGAATGGGAAGGATAGCAATATGTAGATTGCAATTACTCATATTTTAGGCTTGTAATTTTCGTGTATTTCGTATCATTTTCGTGTCTTCTTCCATCTGCAGGGGTTCATTTTTATAGGCATCAAGGTGCCCGAATGGAAAGAACGTGTCTTTTGGCTCGAAAAAACATGTCTACAGCCAAAAAATGCACCTGGAAGCTCGAACAGGTGCATTAGTTCGAAACGAGCGTGTCCGCGCACACCTACGCGCGCTTCCGGTCGCGCTCACATCAGATTACGGTGCGCGCCAAGACACCGGGTGCGCTGCTGCGCGCGCTGGCCGCCTCGCCCTTGCCCAGACGCTGCGCGCCCCACTTAGTTGGGTTTTAAATTAATTATTTTAAAATTAATTAATTAATATTTTAAAAGGTTTTTGGTCCAAAAAATATAAGGGCCTTGAAGCCTAAGCCCAAGCCCAGGGCCCTCAACCCTCGACCCATGACCCGGACCCGGGCCAGCCGCCGGCGGGTGGGCGGCGTCTTGTGGCACAAGTGTGTTTTTGACCAAACCCACAAGATATAGTCCTCACCCCTTTAAAATCTTGGGTGCCCTCGAGCGGCCCAAACCCATATGTCCAACTTGAGATGTATAAAGTAAGCAAACTTTGGCTATCTACTCTATGTGGGATGGAGCATTTCTCCTTCCCCACATTTTCTATTTTCCACCATTTTCTAGTTTTAAGTGGCTAACTCTTAGCATTAATTTTTCATTCACCTGGAATTGATTTTGAGAAATTCCAAATGCTATTCTCATCTACTCACTTAGTAGAATTTTTACAAATAATTTAATTCTATTTTTCACTAATGAAAATCACTTCAATATTAGGTCAAAATCGGGTCAACACCCATTTTAACAAACCAAAATTCCAACAATCCCCCACATGAATGAAATTAATGCATGCGTGTAACCGGCATCCACGCTTATTCTTCTCGAGGTTGATGGTTTGCGAGTTGCGTGCCTTCCTATGGACCTATGCCCTTATACGTATAACTATTCCTGGATGCAGATTCGCTTGAAAGTCTTGGTGAACTGTTATTTCATTTGGATAGGTAGCTTGTGGCTTTGAACTACTCAGCCGTTTGTGTAAACTGAGACAACAATACTTACACAATAACAATTCTAACACTTGTTATTCTCACGTTGTGTCCATTTCGGCCCTAGACCATATTTTATATTCATAAGTGTTTCTTTGAAGCGACCATTACTTCTCACTTATATAGATGATCTCCTATTGAAGAGTATCCTGCCATACTCCACCTTTCGGTATAGGAATCATTAAAAGTCTTAAACTTAACGTCACCACATTTGGCAGGTTTCTATTTCACTTGGAAGTTTCGGGAATGAGCTAACACATTTTCCAAGTGTTTAGCTAAACATTCATAACTTAGTTGTCCCATTGAACCAAGGTCTTGGGATCTCCAATTCACAAGATTGGGTTACCGCTATGAACATTCTTTATTTTGTGGATTTTAAACTCATTCCCCTTAACAATTTATACAATTGATCTCAATTTATGCCTTTTGTAAGTGGATCTGCAAGGTTTCCCTTTGACTTCACATAGTCAACCGAAATAACCCCATTCAAAATCAACTGTTTATTGGTATTATGTCTTCGACAAAAAATGTCTAGACTTACCTCTTTCCTTTGCAAGAAAATATATTTTTAATAAATACAACATTTCTTGATTTAATGATCGTAGCATCATTTATATCATGAAAGCTGAATTTATTTTCTTGGGTGCTTCTACTTTAGCCAAAGCACCTCCATACTTCAAGGTATTCTCCTTTATGTGGTTTGCTAAAGCAAAGCTTCCCCTTCCAAAGTTATGGTATCCTTGTTTAACACAAGATTATCTGGAACTTTTATGGCTCTCGGCCACTTCACTTTTATTTTGTTAGAACATTGTCCCAACCATCCAGTTAGAATCTCGTTGTAATAGATTTCAGACATTAGTCCCAACACATGTGTGACCTTCGGTGTTATCACATCTTTAGTAACACTTTGGATTTAACTTGATAATATGTGTACCTCTACTGTTACAACACTTTGGGCAATACTTCATGCAATTGTGGTTTTGGTCCCACAACACTTTTTGGCAACACCTTCTGTTACATTTAAAAATGCAACATAAGCTCCACTGGTGTTCCATAAAGTGTGGTCACACCCCCACAATTGTCGACTTCCAATCGGAATCACAGTTGTCATCCTCAATCCAAAGTCGGACTATCAAATCCTCTAGCCCCATTTCCTTCCGCTTGTGCTTGAGGAAGTTTTTAAAATCTTTCCATGATGGCGGCAATTTCTCGATAATCGCAGCCACTTGGAATGATTCACTCAGAATCATCCCTTCAAACACTAAGTTGTGAAGTATGATCTGAATTTCTTGCACTTGGTCGATCACCGTCTTGGTGTCAACCATCTTATAATCCAGAAATTTGCCGCCAACAAATTTTTTTGTGCCGGCATCTTCTGTTTTGTATTTCTTTTCCAAAGAGTCCCACAACTCTTTGAATGTTTTGAACGAACTATAGACGTTGTAAAGGGTGTCGTCTAGCCCGTTCAAAACGTAGTTCCGACAGAGAAAATCACTGTTATGCCAAGCATCCACAACAATTCTCCGTTGGTCGTCGGATTTTTCATCGCCAATGGTAGGGGGTCCTCCTTCAAGAAATGGGACAGACCCAAAGTAGTGAAGTAGAACATCATCTTTTGTTGCCAGCGTTTAAAGTCAACGCCGGATAACTTGGCTGTCTTTTCGCCATGAGCAGGTGCAGTAGCCATCGGGGTGAACGGAACTGAAGCCATCATCTTGAAACAGAAAATGTAATTATCGTCTTGCGATTGTTGGTGGGCTGGTTTACTATTTTCAGAAAATGGTTAAGTGTTGAGGCTGAGTCGAGGCCTTGTAGGTCCCAAGTGGTGTGAGTAAGGTTTAGAAAGGGGGGTTGAATAAACCTTACCAAATTTTCGATTTAGTCTTTTTAAAGAAATTACAGAGTTAACACAAACAGCTAAGTCCTTGAAGGACAGCTAAGTTGGTTATTCAGCAGAGTTAGCCACTCAACAGACTCGATAGATCTGTTGATAGAATAACTCAACTGTTTAACCTAAAACTTAACTTGGTTGTGTTGAGTTTTTCAGCGAAAGACTTAACACCCTTTGATTTGTTTTAAACTTGTTTTAACACCTGAGTTTAGCATTTAGTTATTAATCAATTGGATAGCAAATTATCAGCAGATATAAGTAAGTATGCAGAAATAAAAGTGTTGAAATGTAAATGACACAAATGATTTTTATAGAGGTTCGAAGATGAAGTAATTCTTCTAATCCTCTCTTCTCCAACTCCTGGAGGAATCCACTAAGTAATGATCAGTTCACAAAGTGGTTATCACCAGAGACAAATCTTGATCACACAAATGACTTGCTCCTTGGACTCGCCTAGAGATGCCTTGGTCACACAGTGGCTTCTCTTCCGACTCGCCTTCTTCACAGGGCAGTCCGCTTTGCTTGCTACTTCAACTCACTTTCTCAAGCTTCTTGGATTTGATCACGAAGCCCTCCAATAACTTGAGACTGGTTCGGCCTTGAACCTTCCTACAATTCTCCTTGGAAAGTAGACCCCTTTTGATTCTTCAAAAGTTTCCTCTTCAACAGTTTGAAGTTGTCTTTCCTTCACAGCTTTGTGTTGGATTGATTTCCTTCGAGTTTCAGGCTTGAGGATTTTGCTTGAATATCTTGAGAATATTTTGCAGGTTACAGTTTGAATATTGCTTTCTCGTTCGTGGTTCAGGTAACCTTTTCTCAATGAGTTTCCTCAGCTTTTATAATGAACTTTCAAAAATCTGCCCGTTGAAGAGATAGGATGATTTTCAAAAGTCACTTGTATTCGTTGGCTTGTCTTGTTGCAGTCCTTGATGTTGACATTTCCTCGTATTTAATGTCTTGCAGCATTGCAGCGTTTCTGACCCATTGGTTTGTTCCTTTTGCACACAACTTGAACTAACACTTTATCTCTGACAACTTTAACATGTTACCATTCTGAGTAACATTCTTGACTTTCATCAACGGATCTCGTTCAGTTGTTTTGACTTGACCGCAGTCTTTTATTCCCCAGGGTGACTTGAGTTAGCTTCAATCTTTGGATGACTCATCCGTCACTTCAACTTGAGACTTGGCTTCTTGAGTTGACTTGGACCGACTCTTCATACAAATTGTTTCACGGCTAGTACACCTTCAGTTCTTCTTGACTTTTCTTCTTTGCCATACTCAGTTGTCTTGCAGCGGAGTCTTCACTTCAGTCTTCAGTTGACTTCTTGTATTTCTAGGCATATCTGACTTGACTCAGCTTTTCCAGCCCTATCTATTACAATATAAATTACAAAGAAAATGGGGTGCCAACTTTCTAGTTTAACTTTTACATGGCATTCATCAAAATCTACAAAATAATTTCCCAACAGTTTCCCCCTTTTTGATGATGCCAAAACTTAAAAATATTAAACAACATGTAAACAACAAAGATACATACAGACAATGCAGTAACAAAGAATGTATGCGTATGATCAATCATTTTATTGATCATAGCATTCTTGTTCTTTACAAGGTTGTTTACAAGGTGTATCAGAGCATATTTAAATCTAAGCAAACTACAAGCATCTATGCTAAGATACAAATATAAAGTGAGAAATTACAAAACACTTTATTGAATATACAGATGACTTACACAAAAATGTATTTACAAGAGTAAAATACATGAAGGGTTCACAGCAACACTTCATCGCCTTCGTTGTCTCCTTCTATCCTTTTTAGCTCTGTCTGAGTCATCAGGTTCCTTTCTTTTTCTTTCATCTTCAGCTGCTTTCTTCTTTTCATAAGCTCTCTTCGCAGCAGCATCTTTTCGCTTCCTTTCTTCCCATAGCTGGTCTTGTCTTCTGTTTTCCTCTTCTATTCTTCTCACATAATCAGCATTCTTCCTAGTCACTTCCAGATTAGCTACTTCATCATACCCAACCCAAGAGATCCTTCCTTCTTACCGGATCTACATATTCGATATTTTTGGGTAGAGGTCTAGGTCGAAAACCTCTTCCTCCACCACTTCTTCCTCCTCCTCCTGGGTGTATATCGTCAGAGTCTTCTCGCTTACCAATTTGAATGGTCACTGGTAGTCTCTTGCCTATCGCCTTCTTCGCATAACTTCCACTTTCTCCCAAAGATGCATCCTGTGCTTGGGCTACAAACATCTTCTCGAAATAGCCTTCGAATCGAGCATTTTAAATTCTTCAACTAATCTTGGTTCGTCTCCGTCATCCGGAATAACATCTTGATACTTCCCCCGGGAATGCCACCAATTGTTTCAACATTTCTTCAACGCTGGCATCCGCCTTTTTATCGAACTCTAACATCCTTGCTTCTACGATCTTCTTTTTTTTCTCTCATGGTCACAACAGAGTTCGATCGCGCAGTCTTTGGAAGTTTGCTGATAATGGATGTTGTGACATGACCTTCTTTGAGGGTTTCAACAATCATTAAGGTCAAATCCTTTGACCTTTCCCCCTCAACTGCTTTTCCCTTTTTCTTCTCATCAGCTGCTTCTTTTTTCAACTTCCTTAGGTACTCCTCTTCCCCCTTTTTGGCATCATCAAAGGAGAGAGGGACCCCAGGGAACATTCCTGCGAGCATGAAGTCCATCTGAGAGCCGAGTTCGCTTGAGAGTCCGCTTGCGGCATGTCTTTGTCAAATTAAACGAGTGGCCTTTGATTCAGCTGCCACCAGTTTCATTTCAGCCATGAGAAGGCTGAACTTTGTATTCATGTTCTCCTCAATGCACTGAATTTCTTTTCGATGAAATTCACGCAGTAACTCCATATTTAGTTGTGTGGGAGGCATGCAATCTTTCCATATACGACTGCATCCTCTGCTTCATATCAGCATTGTTAGCACTCCAAACAAGCATCTTATTGTACAAATGCCTTGAAATATCGAACTTGTTCGTATCGCATTGCACTCTGTTGCTGACACCACTCCCTGATCCGTACCACAATCCCTCTTAAGTCTGTTGTGAGGTTGGCATCTCTATTGTCCAGACGTAGATATAATGAGGCCTGGTGTCGTTCGATCTTCTCAATCTCTACACAGATCGTCTCGAAGACTTCACGGATCTCAGCTGTCACACCCGATTCAGTTATCAGCCATTCTGCATCGAAATCAAAGTTTGCTGTCACAATGGAGTCTGTAGGGATTACTGGATCTTCTCGAACGGTGTATTGTCACGCTTTTAGTCATCTCTTCCTCTAGCTCTGGCAGCTCAAGTGAAAAGGAAAATAATTGCTCAAAAGTATCATCTCACACATAAGGGATTGAAATTTCGATGTGCCCGTGATGATCCCCGTGGAGCGTCTTCTGCAGATTGTGGGAGCTGCGTAGATGACTCGGTTTCACCGGGGCCTTTTGAAATGGGTTGGCCACCGATCGAGCCTCACTTTTGTAACGACTTCTTCGCCTCGATGGATTTTGCTAAGTGAAGTACTGGTCCCTCATTTGCATCATCAAGATCATCGGATGATGAAGAAACCTGGGGCTTGGTTCATCATCAAAGTTAAATGTTTGACGAGCAGCTTTGAAACTCGACTGACTCGTCTACGGGAGAACATCCTCAGCTGGGTCCTTTTGATGAGCAACAGATGTGGACTTAGCTTCATCTTCAGATCCCAGAAATGATATGTCAGGATTGTCCTGAGAGTCATGAAGAGCACTAATCTCCTTCTAAGATTCAACAATATTGACAGGAGGGATGTTCTGAACTTCTTGAGCTTTATCCAGGGAGGTCTCAACTTCCGTTAGGCCTTCAACACCTCCAGCAGTCTCAACTGCAGTGAGGCCTTCTACATTACCTTCGACAGTTGCAGCTGTCTTAGGGTCTTCAGCAGTGGCATCCATAGGAGTCTCAACCCCTTGGATTGCGCTTTCAGTGCCCAGAGTGTTAACTCCCGGGGCGTTTCCAACCTGTGCCTCGACTTTAACAGCAGTGCCCTTAGCCTTCAAAGCAGCTGACACTTCAGCTGGGACACACTCAACTGTCCGAGCTTCCTCAATGTCAACCTGCTATGGTTCTTTCTCGGTATCCACTTCGCCTCCTTTCTTCAATAAAGAGTCATCTGCAGCATCCTCCGACCTCCGCCGCAGGTGGAGTGAGTTTCCCTCTCACCGGTGGCACCACCCGAGTGATCGATGTTGGGGTCACTCTTCTCCAGACTCGCGGCTATTTCCGTTGAGTGCTCAGCCGTGGGGGCAGGTGGTAAAACACCTTCAGTAGGGGTTGGCTCAACTTGGGTGCCCAAATTTCCAATTTCATCGCCAAGTCCCTTGGACCCTTCTTCCGAGTGCACGGGGATGTAGTTGCGGCAATAACCGCGGGCAATCTGTTTGCACTACTCCCATGGGTCTATTTGCGGGAGAGATTGTGAGGACTCTCCTGTCCTTGAAACATTTTTTGCTCATGCATCACCCTGATTCCCTCGGAGCTTGCTTTGCATGTCCGACTTTTCTCATTGCGAACGGGATCCATGTCTTCATCACTCTCCGAGAACACATCTATATGAGTGTGGGTGTGTGTTCCGTAGTTCCATAAGAGGACATATACTCGGCTTTCTCGAGAGCTTCGCTTTCTCAACTCGCTTTAGCTTTTTCCTTCTCCTTGTAGATGTGAAGAATATTCGGGCAATTATCCTCATCAAGAGCACGGAGAACAGTGTTGACTTTGATAAATTGCAACAACTCCTCTTCTTCTTGATAAACTCAGGGTGTTCAAACTGCACCCTTGAGTGGCTTAGCTTCCACGCCCTCCATTCACGTAGACGGCGCTGGATGTCTGGATATACAGGAGAAAGAACGATAATATCATCATCCTCATCGTCCTCTTCTTGTCCTTCCTTTTTTCCGGAATGGAAGGTAGTATGCTCTACGCTTCTCTTCACCTTCAAGAAATATTCGATTGCGGCGGAGAGACAACTTCTTCACCTTGAGATTCAGTGGTCTCAGCTGCTTCTTTGTCTTCAGCTGTCCTCTCCACAGCTGGGTCTTCTGGGGGCCTATGCTGATCACCCTCAGTAGTCTTGGCAATTGCATCAACTACTTCAGGAGACTGCACTTCCTAAGTGTTAGCAGTCTCAGATATTTTCTCCAGCTGAGTAGCGGACTCAGTTGTCCTTTCACGCTCTGAAAGCTTAACTATCCTTCTTCTTTTGGTTTTAACCAGAGGAATGCCTGGTTCTGTTTCCTCCGGTTCTTCGAAAGTAAAGGCCTTCGAGTGTCCTTAGAGGTAGCCGCCCTTCTCGTTGGCGATCCTCTTCTTCTTCCTTATAGCGGAGAAGGTATTTGTGCTTCCTTCCTCTCTGGCAGCAGGGGGCGGAGACACGGCTGCCGGGCGGGTGACTCGGCCGCAGGGCGGAGTGCATCCTGTTTCTTTGCTGCAGGGGCAACCTTCTTCTTTGCAGCCTTCTTCTTGGGAGGGGAGGTAACAGTTGTGTCCTCGGGATCAGCTGATTCCCCCTCACTTGTATCTGCCCTCTTCGCATGTGCTCTATTCTGGGCTCTTGAAAGATTAGCCCTGAACATCTTCTTGTTTACATGGAAAGGCTTTCCATGTTGAAGGGGAATGCCCTTCACTTTCATCAGATGGCCAATTACTAGGCCATATCCGAGTGACCCTCCAAAGGATCCGTCCTCCTTGTATGATTTGTTCCCAACATTCTGGCAGAGTCTGCTGTACACGAACTCAGCCCAGTTAACTTTCTTTCCGTGCATGATCGCGGCCATGACGATCAACTTAGTCTTTGACAGCTGGTTGAAGTTGCCAAACTTCATGTCTACATACTTTGAGATGACATCCGTCAACTTGTGATAGTCGTCCTTCAGCAACTTCTTCTCAGCTGTGTAGACCACCTTAGCAGCACACTCAGGTTTGGCTACTTCTTTCCATGCAAAGAATGGCAAATCGACATCGCCTTCATTTATCTCGGTCATGACCTCGAGATGGCAACAAGCGATTGCTCGCAAGGTCCTTAGCTATTATCATAATGTCCTTGCGGTGGACAGAAGACTTGATGCCTTCGTCCTGCACCTTCGCGTTCACGTAGAACTGTGCCACCTCTTCAAGATAGGTGTGTGACTACTCCAAAGTAAGAAAAGCCTTAAGACTGGACTTTCCAACATATCAGCAATTTTCTTCACTGGGGTTTCATCCGAACCCTGCTTTACCATGCCTTCAAAATCCACGGACGATCCTGAGTGGATTTGCTTCGATAACTTGACGAAATTAAACTTTGGTGCCATTTTTCAGAAGTTTTTACCCATTAAAACTTGATGAACTAGTTTGAGAACACGTAGGGTTTGCGAGAGAGACAAGAACTTGCTTTCTTTTGCTTTGAAAGATGAACAGTTTTAGTAAAGTGTGACAGAGAAGACTGAAAACCATATATAAGGGTTATGAAAGGATGGGTTTTTGATTTTTGAAATTTGATCAAGATCAACGGCTCAGATTTAGCACGTCAAACCGCATTTAATGCGGCATCATTTATATCCAATCATATGCTTACTGTGCAGCTTTTGACTATACCCGTGATTATTACGCTGATATCATCCTTAAAAACATTCCCGCTCATTTAAAATGACTGTGTTTTTGTCACTTAACTCATAAATGACTCAGCTTATTTCACAAATGACTTAACTCTTCTTCTCTCTTTTTCATTAAGCGACTCAGCTGTCAGCTAACTCGATACAGCTGACTTTCCGATTTGGTTGTTTCACTTGGCTTATGTGAAAAACTTGTTCATTTCTCACTTTCTCTCTTCCATCTCTTCTCATTGAGTCTTCTGAGTGTTAACTCAGCTCAATTAACCCTAGCTCATGCTTAAGCTCTTCAAATCTTGATTCACATAAGGGCTTGGTGAATATGTCAGCTAACTGCTTATCAGTTGAGATATATTCCAAAGTGATGTCTTTTTTTTCAACATGATATCTTATAAAATGATATCTGACATCAATGTGGTTTGTTCTTGAATGCAACACAGGATTTTGAGTGATTGCAATAGCACTTGTGTTATCACACATAATTGGAATTTCTTTTTCTTCAATTTCATAATCTCTCACCGGTGTCTCATCCATAAGACTTGGGCACAACACCGCCGCAGACTATGTACTCTGCTTCACCGTGGATGTGGCAATTGAGTTTTGCTTCTTACTAAACCAAGAAACCAATGTTTCCAAGCATTTGACATGTACCAAGTACTCTTCTTCCTCAACTCTACATCCAAAGATAGCCGAGTCCGAGTAACCAATAAGCTTGAATCCACCTTCCTTTGATACCATAAGCCAACTTCCCGGCATCCCTTCAAATATCTTAGATTCTCTTAGCCGCAATCATGTGGCTCTCCTTTGGTGCGATTGAAATCTTGCACATACACCTACCGCAAAGGTGATGTCCGCCTTTGACATTTGTCACAACAGAAGCGTGATCCAATAAGTGCTCAGATCTTGTTTGATCTAACCTTTACCATCTCGCATCCATGTCCATCTTGACGATGTGTTCAATGGTATTTTCACGAAGACTTCTCTTCCATACCAAATTTTTTCATTAAATCTCTGGTGTACTTGTTTGACTTATGAAAGTTTCATCCTTCAATTGCTTAACTTGAAGTCCTAGGAAAAAAGTCAGCTCACTCATCATGCTCATTTCAAATTTGCCTTGCATGAGGTTTGAGAACTTATCACACAGCTCTTTATTTGTGGATCCAAAAATGATATCATCCACATATATTTGAACAAGCAGTATACTCTCTCCATCTTGAATTCTGAAGAGTGTTCTGTCCACTTTGCCTTTGGTAAATCTATTATCAGTTAGAAATTGAGATAATGTATCATACCATGCTCTTGGTGTCTGTTTCAATCCATATAATGCTTTCTTGAGCTTGTACACCTTATCACCAATGGTCTTCTACTCAAAACCTGGAGGTTGTTCAACATAGATTTCTTCCTCTAACAGTCCATTTAAGAATGCACTTTTCACATGCATTTGATATACAGTGAAGTTCTTGTGAGCAGCATAGGCAAGAAACATCCTTATTGCTTCTAATCGAGTAACAGGAGCAAATGTTTCATCAAAATCTATTCCCTCTTCTTGGCAATACCCTTTGGCTACCAACCTTGCTTTGTTTCTTACCACAGATCCTTCCTCATTCATCTTGTTTCTGAAAACCCATTTTGTGCCAGTAACATTCTGATGGGTTGGTCTTTGCACCAATTCCCATACTTTATTTCTTTCAAACCGATTCACTCATCTTGCATGGCTTGAATCCAATGTGTGTCATCCAATGCTTGAGACACATCTTTTGGTTCTATTTGGGAAATAAAACAAGTGAACATTGCTTCTTCTTGCCGAGCTCGGATCCGGTTCTTACACCATCTCTCACATCTTCAATGACTAACTCGGTGGATGGTCTCTCGGCCATCTCACATCAAAGGTTGAAGCAAATCACCGGGTTCAACTGTCTCGCACTGTGTTGTCTTGAGCGACTCTTTCATCATCATTCACCGCAGATTTTCCGGTACTGTCTTTGAGATTCAAATTATCTCATCTTCATCCGGATTGATTGCTCTTGCTTGACCTTCAACATAAGGACTCTTCTCGCATAGTTGGGTGATTCAAATTATCGGCTAACTCTTCGATGTCTTCTCCATTTACATTAGGTTCATCAAAAACCACATGAATAGACTCTTACTCGTGACCATAGTCCTCTTGTTTAACACTCTGTAGGCTTTGCTCTCACCGAGTATCCTAAGTAGATACCTTCATCACTTTAGCATCAAAAGCCTTTATATTATCCTTGCCATTGTTGTGGATGAAGCATTTATACCCAAATATTCTGAAGTACCCAACATTCAGCTTTTTCCCTGTCCAGATTTCATAGGGAGTCTTTGTCAGCTGTCTATTTATCATGCATCTATTTTGAGTATAGCATGCAGTGTTGATGGCTTCACCAAAATCTCTAGCGATCCGAAATTGAAATAACATGGTCCTTGCAGCTTCCTTGAGAGTTTTGTTTCTTCTTTCAGCTACTCCATTTTGTTGTGGACTTCTTGCTGCAGATAACTCATGAGCAATACCATTTTCAATGCAATACTGAGTTATTATCCCATTGACAAACTCAGTTCTTCTATCAGACCTTATCTTTATAATGGTTTGGCTCTTTTCATTTTGAACTCTTTTCATCAGCTGAGGTAACTTCTGCAAAGTTTCCTTCTTTTTGCACATGAAGATTGTCCATGTATATCTTGAATAATCATCCACCACCACTAAGGTGTACTTATTTCCAATTATGCTGGCTGGTTCAACTGGACCAAATAAATTCATATGCATTAGATGCAATATCCTTGTTGAAGAAGAACTAGGCTTCTCCTTGAATGAAGATTTGATCTGTTTTCCCATCTGGCATGCATCACATACACTTTCCTTCTTGTATACTGAGTCTGGCAATCCTTCCAAAAGATGACTCCTTGCAAGCTTGTTCATTGTCTTGAAGTTCAGATGACTCATCTTCTTGTGCCACAGTCAACTTGATTTGGCCGTGCTCTTTGCTAACAGACAGGTGCTTGGTGTGGCAATAGACCAGTCTACCACATACATATTCTTCTGTCTTGATCCTTGCAGCATTATTTCATTTGATTCAGAATCTTTGATCTGGCACACTCCCATATTGAATCCAACCTTGTAGCCTTTGTCACAAAGTTGGCTGATGCTTAACAGGTTGAAGTTGAGGCCTTCAACATATGCAACATATGTGATCTCTAATCCATTCTTCTTGATGGATCCAGTGCCTTTTATTTCCCCTGGAGCTTCATTTCCTCCAAATATGACTTTTGCACCTCTAATCTCCTTGAATCTTTGACAGATTTTTCTTATTTCCTGTCATATGTCCGGAATGTACCACTATCCATGTACCAGGTTCCTTGCACTTTTCACTGTTCCTTGAACTCCAATCAAGGAAATTAGTTTTTAGGTACCCATACTTGCCTGGGTCCTGAGGGGTTAGTGCTGTAAGATGATCCAACCAACCTATAGCCAAATGATTTGACTCTAAGAGGTTGCCATCTATATGTGCCATAATCATAATTCACTTTGGCAAATTGCTTGGCGGCTTTAGGTTCATACAACTGTCTTTTTTATCTGTATGCCTGTGTGTGTGTTTTAGCAATTGCCTTCTTTAGGTAGTTGTGATATTATTGAGTGTAGTGTCTGGGTGCATATGTGTGCTGAAAATAGCTCTTTGCGTTTGGAATGACCTTTCTTTGAGGTTTAGGTCTTTGCCATCTAGGCTTGTATTCCATTGGTCTTTCTTTGATTTTTCACATTATTCCAATGAGCTTGGCTTGGATAGTTTCTACCATTCCCATCATATGTGTTTCTTTGGTAAAACTTATGGGGTTTTTGGTAGCTCTATTTATTTTTCACAGAGTACTTTCTATTTGGAGTTTGCTGACGAACTCTGCTGGATTTCTTCTCACCGTCCTCTCAAGATACTCAATCGGTCAATTTTCCTTTTCCTTTATATCCAAGGTCAATTTGTTTGTGATTGTGCTTTGGGATGAATGTGGGTGCAACATTTGGTGTTTTGGGTTTTTGAGATGCTTCATTACTCGAAGATCCTTTTTCCAAAATCACTCCAGGAGCTTGACTGTGCACAAAGGAATTGAATCCTATGCCTGTCTTATCTTCACATTCTTTTTGACTCATGATAAGGTCATCCAATGATTTAGATGCCTTTGTAAATGAGGCAATCATATTTTTGAGATCATTTTCCCTCTTTTCTATAGCATCTATCTCTGCTATTAGTTTAGCATTTTCAGCCTTCAGCTCCTTGTTCTCACCAGCTATGTGATTTAGAGTACTCGGCTCCTTAGTCAGCTTTGAGTTTTGGCTTTTGAGCTGGCTGTTTTCCTCATTTGTAAGTGTGTGTGAGGATTTTATGTGCTCAAAGTATTTCATCATTTTGCCTATTGAATCATAAAGATCAGTGGGTGATGAAGTATGTGTGTCACAATCACTAGAATTTGAGTGAGATGAGTTAGAGTGTACCTCATCTTCCTGGTCTGGTTGATCTTGTTCTTTAGCCATTAGACAGATCATTGCTTCCTCTTCAGAATCACTTGAGTAGTCAGCTTCACTACTCTCTGAGTCTCCTGCTTCTTTAGACTTAGGCTGTCTCGGCCTCGAGGCAACATGGCTTTCTTCTTTTCATGTCTTCTTTCTCTGAAGACTTTTATTTCTTCTTCATTCATGTACTTATTGACTGGTAGATAGGAACAATCAATTGCAAAATGTCCTGGTTGTCTGCAATTCCAACACAGGTTCTCAGCTCTTTCTGTTCTTGGGTTATCAGCTCACTGATACTCAACCCTTTGATGCTCAGCTCTCTTGGGAGGTCTGTCCTCCCTTGACTTGGAGGGAGCTGAATGTCTCCTGGAGGATTCACCCTTGTTTCTTTTATAGTTCTTATTGAAGAACTTGTTGAATCTTTTAACCATCAGGGCAATCTCCTCCTGGTCTATGGCTTCCTTGACTTCAACTCTTTTTCCATCCTTGACTATAAGTGCAGCTGTTTTGGGTACAGCTGTCTCCTCTTGATCTTTTCTTCTCAGCTCAAACTCATAAGCTTTGAGATCTGGGAACAGCTCATGATTGGATGTTGTTGTGAGGTTCATTGAATGTCTCAGGGCCATGACCTTTATTTATCATTCAGTTAGGAGGCTTCTCAGAATCTTCATACACATTTCCTTTTGTGTATATTCTTTCCCAAGTGCTGATAGCTCATTTGTGATTTCAGTGAATCTGGCATCCAGCTGATCCAAGGTTTTACCTGCAAGCATTTTAAAATTTCAAATTTCTGTACAGCAACAGACAATTTATTTTCTTTAATTTGCTCTGATCTTTCACAAATTAAGGTCAGTTTATCCTAGATTTCTTTTGCAGATTGGCAAGATTTGACTTTGTTGAACATTGCTTTGTCCAAGGTTTTGTAAAGTATGTCCTTGGCTACATTGTCCAAGTTGTATCTTTTTATGTCCTTGTTTGTCTACTCAGTCCTTGGTTTCTCAACCATGGTTGGTCTTGCCTCAGCAGCAGCTTCTTCTCCTTCAGCTACAGCTGCTATCCTTGCGGATGTGTTCACTTTCAGTATTTGCAATAGCCCATCCTCTATCACTAGCCACGTTTCATCATGTAAAGCAGATAGATGAGCGTGCATACGAATTTTCCAGTCATCAAATTCCTCAACACTGAACATAGGAATGCGTGTCAGATTTGCTTCCATGATAATAACTTTTGCTAAGATTGAAACTTTTTAAAGAATATAGAGATCTAGTTCAGTAACCAGTGCGGAAGGCTCAATGAACCAACCGCTCTGATACCTCTTGTAGGTCCCAAGGGGTGTGAGTAAGGTTTAGAAGGGGGGGTTGAATAAACCTTACCAAATTTTCGATTTAGTACTTTTAAAGAAATTACAGAGTTAATACAAAACAAACAGTCCTTGAGGGACGACTAAGTTGGTTATTCAGCAGAGTTAGCCACTCAACAAACTCGATAGAGCTGTTGATAGAATAACTCAACTGTTTAACCTGAAACTTAACTTGGTTGTGTTGAGTTTTTCAGCGGAAGACTTAACACCTTTTGATTTATTTTAAACTTGTTTTAACACTTGAGTTTAGCACTTAGTTATTAATCAGTTGGATAGCAAATTATCAGCAGATATAAGTAAGTATGCAGAAATAAAAGTGCTGAAATGTAAATGACACAAATGATTTTTATAGAGGTTCGAAGATGGAGTAATTCTTCTAATCCTCTCTTCTCCAACTCCCCGGAGGAATCCACTAAGTAATAATCGAGTTCACAAAGTGGTTATCGACCTAGAAACAAGTCTTGATCACACAAACTGACTTGCTCCTTGACTCGCTTTAGAGATGGCTTGTCACATAGCTGGCTTCTCTTCCGACTCAGCTTCTTCACAGGGCAACTGTCTTGCTACTTCAGCTCACTTTCTCAAGCTTCTTGGATTTGATCACGAGGCCCTCCAATAACTTGAGACTGGTTCAACCTTGAACCTTCCTATAATCCTCCTTGGAAAGTAGACCCCTTTTGATTCTTCAAAAGTTTCTTCTTCAACAGTTTGAAGTTGTCTTTCCTTCACAGCTTTTTGTTGGATTGATTTCCTTCGAGTTTCAGGCTTGAGGATTTTGCTTGAATCTCTTAAGAATATTTTGCAGGTTACAGTTTGAATATTGCTTTCTCGTTCGTGGTTCAGGTAACCTTTGCTCAATGAGTTTTCTCAGCCTTTTACAGTGAACTTTTAAAAATCTGCTCGTTGAAGAGATAGGCTGATTTTCAAAAGTCATTTGTGTTCGTTGGCTTGTCTTGTTGCAGTCCTTGATGTTGACATTTCCTCGTAATTTAATGTCTTGCGGATTGCGGCGTTTCGACACTTGTGCGTCTTCCCATTGGTTTGTTCCTTTTGCACACAATCGAACTAACATTTTACCTCGATAACTTTAACATGTTACCATTCGAGTAACATTCTTGACTTTCATCAACGGATCTCGTTCATTGTCTTGACTTATTTGCATCTTTTATTCCCAGGTGACTTGAGTTAGCTTCCAATCTTTGGATGACTCATCCTGTCACTTCAACTTGAGACTTGGCTTCTTGAGTTGACTTGATCGACTCTTCATACAACTCTGTTTCACAAATGATACACTTTCACGAAGTTCTTGACTTTTCTTCTTTGCCATACTCGGTTGTCTTGCGGCGGAATGAGTCTTCACTTTAGTCTTGATTGACTTTCTTGTATTTCTAGGCATAGTGACTTGACTCAGTTTTTCCAGCCCTATCTATTACAATACAAATTACAAAGAAAATGGGGTGCCAACTTTCTAGTTTAAGTTTTACATGGCATTCATCAAAATCTACCAAATAATTTCCCAACAGGCTGTATTAGATACGATCTCATAAGACAAAACGCCCTTATTCGAAGTGCTTACGGTTCCGTACTCGTCCCTAAGATACAATGACTTTAATCAGTTTGACTTTACAGCACTTGCAAAGTCGAAACTATGGCGAACATGGAATTTTTGAAACTTTCAACCTTTGAACGGGAAGGATACCAATATGCAGAATGCAATGGCTCATTTTTTAGGCTAGTAATTTTTGTGTATTTTGTATAATTTTCGTGTCTTCTTCCATCTACTGGGGTTCATTTTATAGGCATGAAGGTGCCCGGATGGAAAGAACATATCTTTTGGCTACAAAAGACATGTCTACAGCCAAAAAATATACCGGAAGCTCGAACAGGTGCATCAGTCCGAAATGAGCGCGTCCACGCATGGAGTCAAGTTGCGCTCATCAGATTTGTGTGCGGTGCGCGCCGGGCTCGGCGCCGCAAGACTATCAAGCTTGCGCACCCCAGTTGGATTTTAAATTAAATATTTTAAAAATAATTAATTAATATTTTAAAAGATTTTTGGTCCAAAAATAATAAGGGCCTTGAAGCCCAAGTCCAGGGCCTAGACCTCGGCCGGGATCCGTGGGCGGGCGCGGCGTGCATGTGTGTTTTGAACCAAACCCACAAGCATGTAGGTCCCGACCCCTTTAAAAACATGAGTGCCCCCAAGGGCCCAAACCCATATATCCAACTTGAGATTTATAAAGTGAGCAAACTTTGGCTATCTACTCTATGTGGGATGGAGCATTTCTCCTTCCCACATTTTTCATTTTCCATACTATTTTCTAGTTTTAAGTGGCTAACTTCTAGCATTAATTTCTCATTCACCTGATTTTGAGAATTTCCAATGTTATTCTCATCTACTCTCTTAGTAGAATTTTTACAAATAATTTAATTATATTTTTCACTAATGGAAACCACTTAAATATTTGGTCAAAATCGGGTTAACACCTATTTTACCAAACCAAAAACCAAAATTCCAACATGAATAACCATGATCATTACAGGCTTTGTTTATTTTAATTACATTATAACTACGGTGAAAAAGATATTCAAAATTTACATTATAATCAATTCTGTTTAATCCCATCCATAATGGTGTTAGTGAAGATGGCTTGTAAATGAGAGAAGTCTTACATTAAGATTTCATCTTCGGGAAGTTTTACTTTGCTATTATGTAAATCTAGTGTTTAACTCGTGCGATGCACGATGTGTATATCTGTGAGGCCTTCTTTTTCCGCTGTGACATGTGCATTTCCCTAGGGGAGTCAATCCCTGATCCGACACGAACCCAACCTGAATTCATTGAGAGAAACACGAATCCGACCCGAACACTAACACAAATCTGACACAAAGTTACTAATCTGTCTAAAATGTAGTCGTTTTATCTTTTACTTAATTTTTGATCTATTTTACGCATAACCCGAAACCAAACACGGACCCAACCCAATGACTCAAATTGACACCCATACATTTTCCTAATAGTTCTATGAGTTATATCTCATATATTGTAATAATTTTAAAATAACATCAGACATTAATACATGATAAATACTATTTGATGTTTTTTATTGATGAAGTCAAAAAGAAAAACTATCATACATGTGAATCATGGGAAAAAAATATATTTAAAACTATGTATTGAGTTTGATTTTCGAAAACTAATTTTTCATAAAATCGCACAAGGCACAACTTATTCGCGCATTTCGTTTTAGTCTTGTTTAGATTCTTAATAAGTATGAAGATTGGTGCCATAATTGTTTTCAAGGTTGTAGTAGTTAATTCAGATACAAATTTATTTTCGAAAGTTGTTTGTATGTGTAATTGGAGGCATATATTTTTGTAAAGTTGGTCGTGCAATAAATCAAAAATTAATACATGTATATGAGAACTACGTATAATAATATTGTTTAGGGTAAATCTCACTTTACCGCCATATGCTCTCATTGAATATCACTTTACCCCCTTGTACTATCAATTTGTATCACTTTACCCCCTTATATAATATATATATCATTTAATCCTCCTATTCCTTTATCAAATAACCTAATTGTCCCTACTATTATTTTAATTTAATAATGGCATCAAATACATATAATCTGTTTTTTGGAAAACTTATTTGCTATTATTAAAATTAATATAGTTTCTATTAAATAATTGTATTGTAGGTTGTTTTTCGTAAATAAATATATTCATACATTTATTTTCATAATAAATTTAAATATTATGTATTATATTGTAAAATATTATTTTGTATTTAAAATTTTAACCATGAAAATGACTTTTATTTTCTATTTATCATTGTTATTATTAAATTATAATTATTCAATCAATAATTGAAAAATTAATAATAATATTCCACATCTTTAATAGGATTGTATTAAATATTATATAATTTTAAGTTTTTTATGAAAAATAAATTAAAAGAAAAAATGTAGTAGCGAATAGAAATATCATCTTTTATATGAAATTAATAGGGACTATATTAAAGTTAAATAATTAGCAACTAAATATAAAATATTATAGATTTAATAATAAGCATTAATTAATCAAGTTGTGAGTTAATTTATATAATAAGTAGAAGTTTATTATTATTAAATGCTTTTAAAATAAATTTTTTTATTTTAATAAAACTAATAGGTAAGGATAAAATGGTCATTGTTTTAATTGCATATGTATAAAATAATACATCTAAAAGCATAAGGGGGTAAAGTGATACTATTAAGAGTATAAGGAGGTAAAGTGATACAATTGACAGTACAAGGAGGTAAAGTAATACTTAAGGAGAGAATAGGGGGCAAAGTGAGATTTATCCTATTATTTATTCAAGTTGTTAAGTCAATTTTTAAATTTTTTGAAATTTTATTGTGGGGATTTGTATTGTATTATTTGGATTTTCTGATTATTTTTCTCTATTCAAGTTCTCATATTTGGTATGTTTTATACCGTGCGATGTACGAACATTAATTTTATAAAAATATATTTTAGTGATTTTGTGAAGCCCCGATTTTTCCGAGCTATTAATTGATCCTTATTGTCGTTTATACTTTTGATCGACTATTTTACCGCGTCATTTTGACGGGTAATTTTTAATAATACATATATTTTGTACTTTATTTCATTTTATTTAATTACTTGTGATAATGATCTTTATTAGTTCTATTTTGCATTTATGATCACTTGATTGATCATTATTACTATTTTTGTATTTATTAGTCACCTTAGAATTTTAAGAGACTATTTATTTTAGAGACTTTTACCTTATAGAATTAAGATTTTGATTTAGATTAAGTGATCATGAGACTTACAAGTGATCAAGGAAATCACTAATTATTTTGGAGATTGATATATTTCATCTATTATCATCAAATTTGGGACAAAAAAAAATATGGAATTACCAAATTGCCATTATAGTGGACGGCCATGGTGGATATTTTTGGAGTAAAAATATCATCCAACTCTTGTACACCTACACCTTATATTAGTCATCTTGTGTATAATTATACCATTAATTCAAACATTATACACATCATCTCTCACATTACTTCTTTAATATTATTTTTGCCAACATGTTGGAAGTCTTCCAACATTCCATTCAAATCAAGTCTTGCACATACCTTTGACCTTCAAATTGTCTCCCATGCATGAGGCAAAATGCAAGACACAATTTGAACAAAATTCCTCCCCCTCTCTCCTTGAAGTGGACGGCCATATGGCCATTTTTGTGTCAAAAATTCATCTCATTTTTCATCTAACACATTCACTCTCAAGCAAAATCCTCCTCCTTCTCTCTAAAAACTCCCAACTTCTCTCTACTCTTCTTCTTACTTTCTTCTTCTATACTTAGAAAAATTTTCAACATTTTTCCTCCCTATTCTTCAAAAAAAAAACGAACCAAACTATACTACAAGGTAAGAAATTTTATCTTCAATCCATTTTTGATGTCACATTGTTCATCTCTTCCACCTTCTTAACTTAAGTTTGAATTTGGTTTGGAGGTACATTTAGAAGACCTTGAAGATTAGAGCTTGACAACATTTTTGAAGAAGGACTTCAAGCTTGAAGAAGAAATAGTAGAGGAAATTAGACTACAAGGTAAGAATTGAGTACTAGACCCCTTCTTTCCTACTCTTTCTATTGTTTTCAAATTTTAACACCCCTTTTTCATTTTTGAGAAATAGGGGCTGGCCTTAGGTGATTTTGGAGTTGAGCCAAAATTTCCAAATTTTAAGCTTCAACTAGTCTCCAAACACCTACTACACAAGGTAAAGTGTAGTCCTTCTTATTTCCTTATTTCCTTCTTTTTCTCCTTAATTTTTCTCTCATTTTTCTAACTTCAAATTTTTGATATTTTTTGAATTAGGGGCTGACCTAAGAAGCCTCATCCAAAAATTGTGAAATTATCCTTTTATTTCACAATTTCCAATTTTAAGGTGGGTGGAAAAAATATTTTCCAACTATTAGGTGTTTTATTAAAATACATGTAGAAAAATTGATCATGAGCCTTGATATATATATAATCTATGTATTGCATGTCAATTTCATGTCTCAAGTCATGAAAATTCTCAAGAGTTGTTCAAATTTGCTATTTATTGAATTTTAGGTGCATGCATGTGTAATTTAATGTTTTGATTGATGAATTCTTGTATGTATTGGACATGCATGTGTATGTTCTTTAAAATCTATGTTTTGGATGTCTTATAACCTGGAAAAGTCGAGCATAATTGATTAAATTTCAATTTTGGACTTAAAAATGTAAAAATGGAAAGTTGGTAGACTAAATTGCAAGAAAATGAAAGTTAAAGGACCCCTCTATAAATTTCGATTTTTGGGAATGTACTCAGGTTCAAAAATGACTTTTGGACATTTTAATAAAGTTTTAAGAGTTTTAAGATAAATAAAATCAACCTTTAAAAGCCCAAGGACTAGATTGTAAAATTTTGAAACTGCACCAGACCTAAACTTTAAAATTTGAAATTTTTACTCTTAAGGTACTGGGAATTACATATTTTAAAAGTATTTTTTGGAATCCAAGTGGTTAGGGCTTGGAAAGTAATTCTACAAAAATTAAGGGACTAATGTGTAAAATACTAAACCTGAGGACCCAAATGAAATTTCCAGGACTTATGCAGCCCATGCACCTGGAAATACTAACTTAACTATAACTTAATTATATTTTGGACCCAAGGTTCAAATTTCATGACAATTGGACCCCTAAAAGCCTTAAAGGCAATTATTTCAAAATGGGACAAAAATGATATTTTCAAAAGTTAAAGGACCTACACATATTTATTTTAAAAACTGCTTTTGTCCCAATATCCCACTAATCTTAATGACATTTTCCAACTGGAATCACATTAAAAGCCCTTCCGGTTTGTGAGTTCCGATTATTTTAAACTTAAGGTCCGAATTGGCAATTTTTACAAATTTGGGGCCAATGTGAGAATTTTACAAAATCTCGACCTCAAAATTTTAAAAACCTGAATCTCTGGATAATTTGGAGAATTTAGGAACTGACCTCTTAATTTTTTAAGGTCGGGATTATTTATTCAATTTTTAACCCCAAAAGTGTTGGTTTTTACAAAACAGGGCTAAATTACAATTTTTCTTTTATAAAGGACCTAATTCAACCTCTTTTACTAAAATAGCCCTGGACCCTCTGACTTGGAGATTTAATTAAAGTATTTTACTTTCCCAAAAACCCTTGACTTATCGGATCGTCTTGACCGATTAATACACAATCGCGGGGCGACTTCCTCGTCTTGCGATTTCGAATCTATAACGAGACTCATGTTCCACCTAATATTTCAAGATATCGAAGGTTGTTTACCCTTCCGATAATCATCTTCATCCAAATACTCCACCAACGCCATAATTGCCACTCGCGTTTTTCAAAAAATTTCCTAAATCGCTTCCCTGAATCAATAATACTCATTGCTGGTTGATCGCTGTCTTGTAATTACTTTCCCGCCGAGTCAACTTGGTGTGTCGAGCTCACGATCGGAATGGATACGTCGGGGATAGAACCGGGCAGCTCGGCCGCTATTCCACTCTTCCCCCATCGTCCTAATCCCGCAAATCGAGGGACGGAGTTTGTCAAAGGGAAGCGGTCGTAGTACTTGAGGTATAATCATGATTATGACAGATTCGAGCCTTGCAAGCTCCATTTGTGGATTTTGTCTTTGCTTATGGAGCGATAAGGTGCGGTCTTGGACCATCCTGCCCTGGGAGTTACAAGGAAGAACGAAGGAATCGCTTTGCCTGATCCACACGATTCCGGAGTTATCGGACCCGTTTGGTTGGCGCTACAAATCCGTGCGCAACCGCTTACTTGTTTTGCATTGGTTGGCGCTACAAATCCGTGACGCAACCGCTACTTGTTTTGCATTGGTTGGCGTTACATTTCCGTCGCAACCATTATTTGCCTTGCATGGGATTGCGTTACATTTCCGCACGCAATCCTACTGTCTTGATCAATCACATAGTGCCTGTGTGACCATGAACTATTTTCTCAAATCAGTATAAGTATATTACTTAAATATATTTTATCACGACGCTTATTGAATCGTGTGTGAATTCATGCATCATACTCACGCGTTTTCATATAATCAAGTTTTCTCACATTAACTATATTGCGCCACACTTGCACACGATCACCCCATCCACCGAGATTTCTGTCTCATCCCCACCTTTTTTAACCTTTAGATGGGGACTATATTGAAGATTTCGAACCGGCCACGATTGATGACTCTCGCCCCCGTCGATCTTGCACCTTTTTACCGATGATCGTTCTTATCTCATGTACTTCTATTGATGTTCTCCCGTTTATCCTGCTACTCTTTTCTCTCTTTTGATCGTAATTTAAGGGCGTAGGACCCTTTGACGATTAAGATTTGGATATTGTACTTTACATTTTATTTTAGTTTCGGCCTGTAAACTTATTCAGGTTATTATGTTGGATGTATTTGGATTTTGTTGGAACTTAAGTTGTAACTTGTACTTGTTATTTATTTCCGCGGCTGTTTAGACTTTGTCTCATTGGGTTCTCGTTGATATCTGTCTGGACTGTTTGGTTTTGTATTTAAGTTGTGGATCGTCGTCGTCCCGCTTGGGCGTGATGATTTAAAAAACTTAAAAATTTCAATAGATAATTAAAATATAAAGATAGTTAAAAAATTATCTGATTAAAATATAAAGATAATATAAATCATCCGATTAAACTATATAAAAATAAATTATTACAAACTATGAAAAAACCTCTTTAAATATAAAAATTTGGTTGATAACAAATTTTATGAATGTAAAATTGTATCTATTTCTAGATCATACTTATCTATAAGAAAGTAAATGTTTGAAAAAAAATCTTAACTCGCACCGTGTTTTCAAATATTTAATACATTATATTTTCAGTACAATTATCAATAAATTATTTTGAATTCTTATACTTTTTAGGGTTTAGAAAGCTGAACAAAAACTTATATACTTTACATAAAAATGGAATATTTCAAAAACAATATAAAAACTATTCTATTTTTTTATATATACACTATATCACAAAAATATCAAACAGAAAAATCTATATCTAATGGTCATTGTACAACTCTGAAAGTTGAATATCAAAATAATTTTACAAATATGAAAATAATTTCTATTTACATGAAAAGTACGTTAATATAAAAAAAATAATTTTCTATATATAAAAACTATTATGAATATAATTTTATATTAAATCAAAATTTAATTTTTTTCCTACATATGTGTATATATATATATATATATATAAAGTTATGTATGGATATATGTAATATATAATATTTAGATACATAATTTGAGATATATTCTTCAATTAAAACAAGTATTATTAATTAAATTAAACAACTTAAATATAAATTCTATATATTTGTGAAGATATGAGTTATGCTCAAATAACAACTATACATATATTATAAATAGCTAAAATATATTAATACAAAATTTGATGTCTAATATCCCAAATGCATACTTTTAAAAACCCGTTACAAAATAATGATAAATTTCTTATTATTTTTTTATTTTATTTTTTATTCAAGAGCTAGGACTTTGTGATTATGCTAGATTTAATTCATTGAAATTCCATCCAAGAAAATGGAAGAATTATAAATCTCCAAAATAATAGATAGAAATACCACAGATGTTTATTTTTTATTGTATATGTGAAGCTCCCGATTTTTCTGAGCGTGTAATTGATCCTTTTATCGTCTATGTATTTTATCGACTATTTTACCGCGTCACTTTGACGGGTAAATATTAATAATAAATATATTTTTGCATTTAATTTCATTTTTATTTATTACTTGTGATCATAATCATTTAATAATTCTATTTCACATTAATGATCACTTGATTGATCATTATTACTATTTGTGTATTTATTAGTCACCTTAGAATTTTAAGAGATTATTTATTTTAGAGACTTATACCTTATAGAATTAAGAATTTGATTTAGAATAAGTGATCTTGAGACTTATAAGTGATCAAGGAAATCACTATTTAATTGGGAGATTGATATTATTCATCTATTATCATCAATTTTGGGACAAAAAAAATATGGAAATACCCTATAGTGGACGGCAATAGTGAAATTTTTGGTGTAGAAATATCTTCCAACTCTTGTACATATACACCTTATATTATTCAACTTGTGTATAATTACACCATTAATTCAAACATTATACATATTGTGAGACCCTAGAATCGTATTATAAAGTAATATGTTAACTAATAAATATTTTGGATATTTGAGTTCATTTTGTGAATTTATTTTCTTTTTAATTTATAAGCAATTCCATAATTCGATTTATTTGATTTATTACCCTAGTTAAATTGAATCGTATTTATTAGATTATTCGAACATTAGTATGATTTAAATTATACTCATATTTATTAAGAAATGAATTTTGTGATTTTAAGACACGACAAACCACTAATCTTCATCAACTATCTATTTTCTTTTTTGTATTTGATCCATAAACTTTATCCATTACCCTAAAATGGATCATATACATTATTGACACATTTTTTTGTTAAATCAAAATATCCTACCAACTTAATGACCAAACCTCATTTTTACCACACAAATAAACTAATCATTTGCTTGGTCACAAACCCACCATATCCACTCTTCTTCTTTCTTTTGCACGACACACTATTTGTTTTTTCAACAAAGGAGTGGTAGTGGATTAATTACGCATCTTACACAAAAACACATAACAAGTCTCCTATCTTCACATACAAAAAAGAAATAAAAACAAAATCCCTCACACTTCCACACTAGAATATCAAGCAAATAACAACCATTTCTCCTTTCATTGTGAGCTTGACCGTGAGTTGGTGAGGAAAGAAATCAAAAGTTTTCTTTCAATTTTCCTTTTGAAATCTTACTGTCCAACACACTAAAATATTAGCAATAAAAAAAATAAAAAAAAAACTTTTTCAGGTAACATTGCAGTGAAACCTGTGAGGTAGGAGGCAAATTTGAAGGCTAAGATTCACTTGCAAGCTTAACTAGGGATATTGGTGAGATTGGTTGTTTGATATTAAAAGGTGGGTAAAATAAAGCTTAAACTCTTTTGCTAAATGGTTTACTTGCATTTTGATTCTTGTTAAGCATGTTTAAATTCTTTAAATAGCATGAAAAACATGTTCTTTATGTGCTTGGGGTGTGGTTATATGTTTCTTGAATGATTTATAGTCATTTTTGAAATTTAATTGGAGGTTGAGGATTAAAATTGCAATAATCGATAACTTGGGTACTAAACTGAAATTTCGAAAATTTGGGGCTGTTTGATATTATTTTAGATGTTGGCTTGGTTTTAAAAGTATATGGATGTATTGAGCTTGAATTTGGAAGAAATATTTAATTTGGAAGCCACTTTTGCCAATATAGAAAATATAGGGACTAAAATGAAATTTTTGAAAGTAAGAGGTTTATAATTTTGTGAAGTACAGAAATTTTAGGGTCTGATTGTAAAAGATTATAAGTGCTTCGGGGTTGATTTGAAAAGAAAATTTTATCTTGAGGTTAAATAGGCGATTTATCATAAAATCGGGGACTAAAATAAAATTTCTGAAATTTTGAACTCAAAACCTAAAACCGTCTACTCTCGGGACTGACTGTTGTTGTTGGAAAATTATTTTATACTTTTACTAAATTTGTTTTAAATGAGATTGGACCAATTTGAAAAATATTTAAAGTTTAGGGCTAAAAATGAGATTTTAGATAAAGTAAGGATTAATATGCATTAAAAACAAAAAAGGATGAAGAAACTAGAACATTTAACATAAAAATCCCAGCAAACTGTACGTACCTTAATTTAGAACAAAAGATAATTAATGAAATTTGAAATTCAATACCAATTTAGAAGTTTAGAATTTTTTTTAAAAAAAAATGTGTTGTGCAATTATATGAAAATTTAAATCCCAAACTGAAATTTTTGAAAATATGCCCCTGACTTATTTTGAGATTTTGAAATTGTTCTCTGATTAATATATATCGATATTCGATTAAATTTCAACTCCGATTACAAATCACCTTACTCGTGTGAAATTGATAATTGCTGTTTTGAGTATTCTTACTTGGGTTGTGAGCCATTTAGAAATTTTTACGTGTATTGTTATACTAGACTTGTATATGGGTACCACAAAAATCGATTTTTATATCAATTTGGATTTCTGTATTTGCTTGTTTGCTTTGCGGTGTGGTTTGGTCAAACGAGATTGAGCAGGTCGCCTGCGGTCTTGATTTGACCGACCATGGTCCTAATCCCACCACTATAGGACAGAGTGTCCTGTGGGTGAAGTGGGTCGTAGGTTTGGTATATTCCGGAATATGATGATCTCTGGACAGACATGTCCTAGCTAAAGAGACGTCGAGCCACCTGGGTAGTTATAAGGTAGCCTGTAACTTCGGTCAATTCTTGTTTGGGGAGTCATAAGGTAGAATGGCATAATTGTAGCCCGATCAGCTCAATTATGATTGTTTGCACTTCGGTGTTCCTGCTTGCTTGCTCGTTCTTGTTTGCTCTTTAATGCTTCTACTTGCTTGTCCAGAAAACATTTAAAGTTTACAGTAATTGCTTGTTATTGTCACTACTTGTCATCTCTTGTAATCGCTTGATTCTATTAAACTTTATTCTTGTCAAACTATCTTTGGAAAACTGCAGTTTAACGAAACGTTATTTTTTTGTAACGATGTTAGCTTGTATGTCATCACATGTACACTTATAAAATTGGTAAATTTTAAAAATGTAAACTCAATTCCTTTGCTCAAGCTTGGGAAAAAAACTAATTTAATTTTTTTTTTAAACTATCATTATCACCATTCCCCAACCACTGAGCTCATTTAGCTCACCCCACGAAATTTAAAATTTTCAGAGACAGGTGGATTTGACATTGAGGGGTCCGATGAAGGGTTTCCGAATCAAGGTTGAAGTTGGTTGAACAACTTCTAGGAATTATATGGATATTTGCTTTTGTATCAATATTCTGGATATTCAAACTTATTATATAGCTAGTACTTAAGTCTATTACTTGGAATATTACTACATGTTAGACTGCCGCTGTGTATTTGTATTGTGATGTATAATATTTTGGATATGGCCTGGCCAAATTTAAGTTTTTATGATTTTACGGAGTTGTGCTCCGATGATTATTATATTTAATTCTACTTATCAAGATTGGGGCGTGACAGTTATGGTATCAGAGCTTGGGTGTAAAAAGAACTACACCTGAGCTAACCCAGGATAGGATTCTCTGTCTGTGGATTAGGTTACTACTATTGATGATCTTAAAATCCAAGATTTAAATTTAGTTTGGGATACTTGTGTTGTATTTGATTATATTATTGATTAGATTTGGTTATTAAGTGGAATCTGAATTACTCAGTCTTGATTAGGATAATCGATAGGTCCCATTGGAACGCAGAAGAGACACTAGTGTTGACTTGAGGTGTCAAATGCTTAGACCGTGATGAGATCTATGAGTATATGTTTTGGACCTCTAGCAATGGTGTTTGTTTATATGTTACATGTGTAGGTATGGATACTGAGTATAATCGTAATTATGGTATTTAGGCAATGACCTAGTAAACAATATTTTTGGGTTATTGTGTTGCATTTGACAACAAATTTTGGAATAGTGCACTTTATTTTTCCTTGTCGAATGATCTTTTATCGTTATTAGTTTTATGATTGGTTACTTGAGATGTTCGTGTTATGAGGCTTAATCGAGGGGGTCTAATTACATGAAATATGTCTAGATGGATGGATTTACTTAACTGGTGACTTGATTTCTCGATATATTGCTATTAAAAATGGTTTTCTAGGAATTTTTGACTTAACATCAGCCCCAAAGATAAATTGGAAAATATGGAATAAACTGTTGACTTCTTTATTGAATAAGATTTAGAAAATTTATAGGTGGAATCGGATAGACAATTTTTTTTTGGGAATAGTACAAATACTTGAATACCGCATTTTAGGTTTATATGTCCCTAACTATGGAAATGATGCATATGTATGAAAATGGGATACTTGATGCACTCTTTTGCACAATCATTACTTGATTTTATTCTACTATCATACCTATTAAAGGAATTTAGTTATGCTTACTGATATTTGAGTTTGATGTCATTTTAGACATACATGGACTATAGAAAAGGGGGGAGATTATCTGTAGCAGATGACCAAAAGTAAGAATCATTTTAGCTATTCCAACTTCTAGCATTTTCAGAGACTAAGTTATGATTCCTCAAATCTTGAGATTTAAATAAGTTTACTAGAATGGATTTAAAGGACTGATAGAGAACTATTTCTTAAGAAGGTGAAGAGATATGGACATGAATAAGGTGTTCGACAACCCATTGCCTTCTAATAACTAGTTTATATTTGGTACCATATAGTAATAAACTGGGACTTTACCATGCGATTAGGATTGTTACTGATTATATAAGAGATTATGACAATAATTGATTGAAAAAGAAACTTGACCCTAGGGAAATCTTTGATATCATAAGAAATGAGCAACTACTCTTGGAGAACGTCAAACCATGATATGGTTTTGTGACTATGACATAAAGTTTGAGAATAGTTGTTTTCTATTATTTAATTGTGTCGTGAGTACTGGCGTATGATTATTGAATTGTTATACTATGGTTGAAGAAGCCACTCTAGTGTTTGACTTCGAAATTCATTGAAAATAGAATGATATTCGAAGTATATAAGTTATAACGAATTTCTTTGTAAATATGTTATCTTGGTGTTTCATTCAGTCATTAGATGATGTACATTACAAGGTCAATTAGTGTTATAGTTGAATTTAGTAGAAGTTTATCTTGTTGTTTTGAGTATTTCACTATAAAGAGCACATTTGACAGATATCATTTGGGATTAGTTCTTTGATGCGATGATTTTGTGAGAAATATCTGGTTCATTAAAACGGACATAAGAGGATCTTAAGAGAATTCAATCTGAAAGTGGTTAAGAATATAATGGAACGAATAGGTGCTTGTCGGTATTAGGTTTAATCTTTTGACCCCTTGGTAATTAAGATATTTGATCTCATACAAAAAGATATCTTCTGTGTATAATTAAGATGATTTCAATAAAACTTCTTGTTTAAGATAGACCTTTTATGATACATTTTATAAGATTAAGTTAGATGTTTGAGAGTTCCTAATTTAGCTTGTTTAAGATAGACCTTTTATGATATATTTTATAAGATTAAGTTAGATGTTTGAGAGTTTCTAATTTGGTTGCTTCTAAGGCATATAAACATTTAAGTTACTAACAAGGTGAGCTGATTTGAGTTTGTCAAATGAAATTTGGATTCAAGAATTGATTAGTACAAATTAAGGGGAAACAAAGTACTTATCGGGAAAACAAAAGGACACAAGAATTATTTTTGGATTTTGATAATGATCAATGACACAGTTAAATCAAGTATACATAAGATTTATTGTATTCTTGAATGGATTGGAAAGTTGGCTTATCATTTAGAGCTTCCACTAGTGTTAGGAAGAATGCATGACCTGTTTCCCATATCTCAACTTATAAAGAAATATAATCCAAACCTATGGCATGTGATCACAAAAGAGATTTCAGATATAATGGAAGATCCAACATATATAGAGCTACCGCTTCAAACTTTGATAGTCGATCCGAGAATTGAGAAATAAAAGGATTTCATTGGTCAAACTAGTGTGATAAAAACATAAAATATCGGAAGAAGCCACTTGGGAGACTTGAGAAGAAATGAAAAGGATTTATCCGGAGTTGTTTTAAAAGGAATTTGGGGACCAAATTCTTTTAAGGAGGGGTGAATGTGAGACCCTAGAATCGTATTATAAAGTAATATGTTAACTAATAAATATTTTGGATATTTGAGTTCATTTTGTGAATTTATTTTCTTTTTAATTTATAAGCAATTCCATAATTCGATTTATTTGATTTATTACCCTAGTTAAATTGAATTGTATTTATTAGATTATTCGAACATTAGTATGATTTAAATTAGACTCATATTTATTAAGAAACGAATTTTGTGATTTTAAGACACGACAAACCACTAATCTTCATCAACTATCTATTTTTTTTTTTTGTATTTATCCATAAACTTTATCCATTACCCTAAAATGGATCATATACATTATTGACACATTTTTTTGTTAAATCAAAATATCCTACCAATAATGACCAAACCTCATTTTTACCACACAAATAAACTAATCATTTGCTTGGTCACAAATCCACCATATCCACTCTTCTTGTTTCTTTTACACGACAATTGTTGTTTTTTTCAACAAAGGAGCGGTAGTGGATTAATTACACATCTTACACAAAAACACATGACAAGTCTCCTATCTTCACATACAAAAAAAAAAAATCCCTCACAATTCCACACTTGAATATCAAGCAAATAACAACTATTTCTCCTTTCATTGTGAGCTTGACCATGAGTTGGTGAGGAAATAAATCAAAAGTTTTCTTTCAATTTTCCTTTTGAAATCTCACATCCAACACACTAAAAATATTAGCAATCAAAAAAAAATAAAAATAAAAACTTTTTCAGTAACATTGCAAAGAAACCCGTGAGGTAGGAGGCAAATTTGAAGGCTAAGATTCACTTGGAAGCTTAACTAGGGATATTGGTGAGATTGCTTGTTTGATATTAAAAGGTGGGTAAAATAAAGCTTAAACTCTTTTGCTAAATGGTTTACTTGCATTTTGATTCTTGTAAAGCATGTTTAAATTCTTTAAATAGCATGAAAAACATGTTCTTTATGTGCTTGGGTGTGGTTATATGTTTCTTGAATGATTTATAGTCATTTTTGGAATTTAATTGGAGTTTGAGGATTAAAATTGCAATAATCGATAACTTGGGTACTAAACTGAAATTTCAAAAATTTGGGGTTGTTTGATATTATTTTAGATGTTGGCTTGGTTTTAAAAGTATATGGATATATTGAGCTTGAATTTGGAAGAAAAATTAAATTTGGAAGCCACTTTTGCAAATATAGAAAATATAGGGACCAAAATGAAATTTTTGAAAGTAAGAGGTTTCTAATTTTGTGAAGTACAGAAATTTTAGGGTCTGATTGTAAAAGATTATAAGTGCTTCGGGATTGATTTGAAAAGAAAATTTGATCTTGAGGTTAAATAATTAGGCCAAATGTTACAAAAACTTTGTCAAAAATTTCATCCAACACATTAATCACTCAAGCTAAATCCTCTTCCTTCTCTCTAAACATTCTCCTCCTTCTCTCTACAATTCCTTCACATCTTCAAATCTTCAAGAACACATCCTTCATATCTTCAAACATTCTTCATATCCTTCACATCTTCAAACATTCCTTCATATCTTCAAGAACACATTCTTCATATCTTCATACATTCTTCACATCTTCAAGAACACCTTCTTCACATCATCAAACACTTCATCTTTCTTCAAACACTTAACGAAAACACAAGAATTCTCCCTACTTCTTCATAAAATTCGAACACCCCTCTCTCACAAGGTAAGAAATTTTGTTCTTCAATTCAACTTGATATCCTATAGCTCATCATCTTCTCTTATTAACTTAAGTTCAATTTTGATTTTTCGAGGTACACATAGAAGACTACATAAGGACATGCAAACATTGTGGTCATCTTAAAAGGACATTGAAGAGAAATTTTTGGAGAATTGGACTATAAGGTAAGATGTTGGAGACTAGTGCCATTTTCCCTCCTTCTTCCTATTTTCTTCAAAATTTAACACCCTTTTTTTATTTTTGAGAAATAGGGGCTGACCTTAAGTGGTTTTTGAGGGTGAGCAAAAATTCCAACTTTGAAGCTTCTACTAGTTCCATTTCATCTACTACACAAGGTAAGTGTAGTATTTCCAATTTTCTCCACCTTCTTCTTTTTCTCCTTAATTTTTAACTCATTTTTCTAACTCTTAATTTTTTATATTTCTTGACTTAGGGGCTGTCCTAAGTGAGTTTCAATCAAGTTGTCAAATTTATCCTTTTATTTCACAACTATCCAATTTTAAGGTGGGTGGAAAAATCTTTCCAACTTCTAGGTGTTTTTCTCAAATGCATGTAGTAATTTTGTTATTGAGCACTTGAGATATATATTATGTATTGCATGTTAAATTCTTGTATCAAGTTGTGAAAATTCTCAAGTGTTGCTCAAAAATGCTATTTATTGAAATTTAGGTGCATGCATGTACACTTTATTGTTGTATTTGATGAATTCTTGTATGAAATGGACATGCATGTGTATGATCCTTGAAATCCATGTTTTGTATAACTTATAACCTGGACAAGTCGAGCATAATTGATTAAATTTCAATTTTTGGACTTAAAATGCAAAAATGGAAAGTTGATGGACTTAATTGCAAGAAAATAAAACTTAAGGGACCCCTCTATAATTTTCGAGTTTTGGGACGGTACTCAGGTTAAAAAATGATGTTTGGACATTTTAATAAAGTTTTAAGAGTTTTAAGATAAATAAAATCAACCCTTAAAAGCCCAGGGACTAGATTGTAAAATTTTAGAAGTTCAAGGGCTACATTACAATTTTCGAAACTGTACCAGACCCTATTTTCAAAATTTGAAATTTTAACTCTTAAGGGACTGAAAATAATATATGTTAAGTGTTATTCCAAAAATTCAAGTGTTTAGAGCTTGGAAAGTAATTTTATAAAAATTGAGGGACCAAATTGTAAAAGATTAAACTTGAGGACCCAAATGAAATTTCTAGGACTTATACAGTCCATGTACCTGGAAATACCAATTTAACAATAACCTAATGATATTTTGGACCCAAGGTTCAAATTTCATAATAATTGGACCCCTAAAAGCCTTAAAGGCAATTATTTTAAAATGAGACAAAAATGAGATTTTCAAAGGTTAAGGGACCTGCACTTATTTCTTTTTAAAATTATTTTTGTCCAAATATCCCCACTGGCCTTAGTGACATTTTTCAACTGGAATCACATTAAAATCCCTTCCGGTTTGTGAGTTCCAATTCTTTTAAACATAGGGCCCGAAATGACAATTTTAACAAATTTGGGGCCAATGTGAGAATTTTATAAAAACTCGACCTCAAAACTATAAAAACCTGAATTTTGGAACAACTTAGAGAATTTAGGAACTGACCTCATAATATTTTAAGGTCGGGACATTTATTTATTCAATTTTTAACCCCAAAAGTATTGGTTTTTACAAAACGGGGCTAATTGTAAATTTTCTTTTTAACAAGGACCTAACTCAAATTATTTTTATTTTAAAGAAACAGCCCTGGACCCTCTGACTTTAATAATTAATTAAAATATTTTATTTTCTCAAAAATCCCTTGACTTATCGGATCGTCTTGACCGATTAATACACAATCGCGGGGCGACTTCCTCGTCTTGCGATTTCGAATCTATAACGAGACTCATGTTCCACCTAATATTTCAAGATATCGAAGATTGCTTATCCTCTCGATAATCATCTTCATCCAAATAACTCCACCAACGCCATAATTGCCACTCGCAATTTTCGAAAATTTTCTGAACTAATCGCTTCTCAATCAATAATACTCATTTGCTGATTGACTACCGAACTTTTATTTACTTTCCTTTCTGCTGAGTCAACTTGATGTGTCGAGCTCACGAGTCGGAATGGATACGTCGGGGATGGAACCGGCAGCTCATTGCTATTCCACTCTCCGGCCCCATCGTCCCCTAATCCCGCAACGAGGGACGGAGTTTGTCCAAGGAAGCGGGTCATAGTACTTGAGGTATAATCATGATTATGACAATCCGAGCCTAGCTAGCTCTCTTTGTGGATTTGTATTTGCCTATGGAACGATAAGGTGACAGTCTTTGACCATCTTGCTCGGGAGTTACAAGGAAGAACGAAGGAATCATTTATCGATCCACACGATTCTCGGTTAATCGAATTCGAACCCATTTGGTTGGCGCTACAAATCCATACGCAACCGCTACTTGTATTGCATTGGTTGGCGCTACAAATCCGTACGCAACCACTACTTGTCTTGCATAGGATTGGCGTTACATTACATATGCAATCCTACCTGTCTTGCCTGAATCACATAGTGCCTGTGTGACTACGAATCAATTCTTAAATCGTATAAGTATATTACTTAAATATATTTATCACGACGCTTGTGGATGTGAAATCATGCATCATATCTCACGCGTTTTCATACAACTGTTTTTCTCGCATTAACTATATATATCACCACACTTGCACACGATCACCCCATCCACTGAGATTTATGTTTCATCCCCTCCTGTTTTCTAACCTTTAGATGAGGACTATGTTGAAGATGTCGAACCGGCCACAGACTGATTACCCTTGCCCCGCTTGTCGAACTTGCATCCTTTTTCTAATGATTGTACTTATTTCATGTACTTATGCTGATGTTGGACTCCCATTTATCCTGCTACTCTTTTCTCTCTTTGACTGTAATTTAAGGGTGTAGGACCCTTTGACATTTAAGATTGGGATATTGTGTACTTTACATTTTAGTTTTGGCCTGTAAACTTATTCAGATAATTATGTCGGATGTATTTGGATGTTGTTGGACCTTAAGATGTAATTCGTACTTATGTTTATTTTTATTTCCGCTGCTTTAGACTCTGTTTCACTTGGGATTATGTTGTATCATTTGTCTAAACTGTTGGGTTTATTTCTGTGAAGTGGTTGATCGTCGTCGCGTCCCGTCTAGGGCGTGACAGTATATATGCAATATTGGTGTCAAATTGAAGATCATAAGAATATGATTAATTAGATATATTATACGTAAGAAACAGTTAAAAAATAAAAACGTTACTAAGTTAAACAAATAAGAAAAAATACAAATCTAATAATTAATGCATTACACACACAGATTTGGAAAGTTCATTTTACATAATTATATTTTTCTATATAATATTAAAAAGTAATTTATTTAAAATAAAGTTGACTACAAAAAATAACTAAATCCCAAACATTTATTATTTCTTATTATTCAACATAATTTATTACTTTTTTAGTAATATGATTTAAGCGGGAAAATATTTAGGTTACTATTTTAAGAATAGTCTCTCTTTATATATATATATATATATATTGATGCTACTTAAATCTCCATATCACTCCAAGTTAAGGTTTCTAAATTATGTATCCAATTTCTTCTCCACAATTGGAAGTTCTTCAAATGAGAACTTTCCTGAACAGTACCAGTATTGTCAGGGGCGAAACCAGGACTTCTCATAAGAGGGGAGGGCAATAGTAAAGAACTTATAATCATATGCATATATGATATATATATATATATACACACATATACGCTTACAAGAAAATAAAATTTAAATATATTATATATGCATAATGAAATACATTAATATTTTCCATAAAAAATACATTAATACTCAATAATAAATACAAAAACAATAAATTAAGCCTTATCCCACTATGTGGGATCAACTATATGGATCATATCACTCCATCATTTATGGTCAAAAGCCATTTTTTTATTTATTTCTATATATAAGATGTCTTTTTTAATAGTTTCTTTTCAAGTTTTAATCAATTAAAACTTAACATTTCTCTCTTTCATATAACGAAAATCATCTACAATTGAATATGTACTAATTTTTTTGTAGTTTACTTTTCAATATACATTAGCAAACAATAATTGTTTTTTGAACACTAGCAAGCATAATTAAGACATTCATTTTTTATTTTCATTTATGTCTTTTGATGAATCGAAAAGAGAATTTTTTTATATTTATTATAATAATAAAAATACATAAGGTCTACAAGGTCTCCAATTTTAACTTATTAAAATTCATGGGTCATGTTATGGCATTGAATAAAATTTACCAATAAATTGTAAGTACAATAAAAGGACTAAAATTATAATACTAACACACATATATGTAGTAAAAGTGAAAAAAAATAGTTGGGGGAGGGCAGGCCCCCCCCCAAGCCTCCACTTAGGTCCGCCCCTGAGTATTGTCGTAGGGAGGCCCCTCCAATGCTTAATTTAGATTGTGTAGGAGGGAAAATCCAGAGCAAAAGAACATTTGAGAGTAATGAATTTTAAAAACTTACAAATGGGACGGATGGGCCTTTTTATATTTAGGTTGATAGCCCGCATGGGCTTGGTAGGATAAAGTGGGTCATTATGGACCGCGCGGGCCGGATATAATGAACAGAGTCTCACGGGCTGCTCCAGATTAGTTTGGGCCTCATGGGCCAATTGACGGTATTCACACCCAATGATGAATATTCGTGGGTGAATAACTAAATAACGATGTAATTAAATAAAAAAAATTATAATTACGATCTTATCCCCAACATAATTCCTCAATTCTCGGGCTGCAAGTAGGGAGACTCTACCTCCCAGTGCACGTAGCTTCCTCAATTCCCTGAGAGCGCTGGAGGAGAGCCTCTTCCTCAGGGAGTGCCGGAGGAGAATGGGTGAAAATGGAGTGTTTTGGGACGCAAATCTTCATTGACAAGTAAATGCACATTCGTAATTGTTGGGATTTAGTCCAGCATCCTGCCTACAATGGGCTTTAAAAGAGGCGCGAGGCACGGCCCACGATTCGAACTCATGAACGCTGTATTGCACAATTAAAGGAGAGCTTAAAAGATTTGATTTGGAGTATCTATACCAACAAACGCATCTTCTTTTCTGGTGCCCATTACATAGAAACTCTAAGGTTAAGCGTGCTTGGCCAGGAGTAGACATGGGATAGGTGACCGCTTGGGAAGTTTTCCAGGGTACACGTGAGTGAGGACAAAACACGCTGGAAAACACTGTGTTGGTTTGTGGGGACGATCGTCAATCCAAGAAAGCACTTGAGGTCCAACAACTAAGGTATCGTAGTAGGTCACGAGTTCGAATTCCCTTGGAAGCACGCTGCGAGAGGAAAGTTGCCGGGAGCGGTGGAACTCGAGATCTTTGGCGCGTGGAGGTAAACTTGAAATCAAGGTAGGTTGCCAGGTGGCGGAATCGAGGTAAAAATGGACGAATCAAGGTGTAGTTTGTTGGGTGGACAGACTGTAACCGGCCCGAAAGGTATGTTGTCGGTGGCCGAATCGAGGTAAATGGATTGGAACTCGAACGTGTAGGTTCTTTGGGTGACGAAATCGAGAGGCGGCGTGACGCGACACTTGAACTAAAAGTTGGCGTTAGAACCGGGAAGCTTAAGGGCGTGAGGTTGTCAAGCATTGAGCCGAGATCTTTGGTAGGTGATAGGAAGGGGATTGCTGGGATTTGGTCCAGCATCCTGCCTGCAATGGGCTTTAAAAGAGGTGTGAGGTGCGGCCCATAATTCGAACTCGTGAATGCTGGATTGCACAGTTAAAGGAGAGCTTAAAGGATTTGATTTGGACTACCTATACCAACAAATGCATATTCTTTTAACGGTGCCCATTACATAGAAACTCTAAGGTTAAACTTGTTTGGCCTGGAGTAGACATGGGATGGGTGACCCCCTGGGAAGTTTTCCAGGGTGTGCGTGAGTGAGGACAAAGCGCACTAGAAATGACTTGGTTTGTGGGGACAGTCGTCAATCCAGTAAAGCACTTGAGGTCCAACAGTAATAAAGGAAAATGGTGAAGACAAATCATGAATTGTATTAATTATTCAGAGGAAATACAACATAGTTACTCAATTCGCGGGCCGGAAAAACTTGAAACTAAATTATTTTACGCCACTTTGGGCAAAATGAGATGAATTGATAAATGAAAACAGATAAGGCCCATGGGGGCGACTTCCCTCACTATGCAGTGGGAGATGGTGAGTTATGCGGTCTCCTACTGCTCATGATCCTTAAGCAGCTTGTGTTGATCCACATAATCCTTCAGATTCCCTTGTTAAATCTACATATCACTCCAAGTTAAGGTTTCTAAATTAAGTGTCCAATTTCTTCTTCGGAGCTGGTAGTTCTTTAGATGGGAACTTGCCTGTAGCACCAACAAACATTAGATGAACCCTAGGGTTCTCCGAACGAGGCCTCTCCAACACTCAAATCAAAATGTATATGAGAAAAAATCCAGAGAAAATAATATTACTTTTGAGTAAGGAATTGCGAATACTTCGACGGATGTAACTTATTATACCTGCGTTGATAGGCTGAATGGGCCTTGTAGGATAAAGGGAACCGCATGGGCCGAATATAGCGAAATGAGCTTCACGGGGTGCTCAATAATAGTTTGGACCTCATGAGCCAATTGACAATATGATTCATACCCAATGATGAATATTCGTGGGTGAATGATTAAATAATGATGTAATTAAATAAAAATTATAATTATGATTTTACCCCAACATATACAATTCAACTAATCGATGAAATTATTATATGAGGGCATTCTTGAAGTATACAAAAAAAATTAAGGATAAAAATATTCAGAACAACTTTAGACTATTTAATATTGTATCAGAAATAGTAGATGTTGGAGCTACGTTGTTTTGAGCTTCTAACTAGAATTTGCATCCAAGCACCCAGTGACGAAGCCATGAATTTTGGGTAGGAGGCCCAATTAATATTAATATGAATAGAGTTCGTCGGATTTTTGGCTACTTTTTCAAAATAGAAATAATTTTAACCATGTTATTTAGCCGCTTTTGAGTTCAAATATTCACTTTGTCTTTTTTTCATTTCTATGGACTGGTGCATGACTCGGTACTGAAAAATGTACCGCATTAATTTTTTGAAATATAATTAAATACCTCATCAGAAAACACAAGAAGGGTATGGCCGTGTCAAACTAAAAAAACATATTTTTGAAAATTATGACTTTTTCATTTTTACAAAACGTAAGTGGACAATTTGTACTTTACAACTTATAAAAATGAAAAATAATGCATCAAATTTAAAATAAGTGGAAGTTTTGATAAGTCATTGTATTAATTCAATCACATCTTAATATTCAAAAATAAATAACAAAATACATTTACATCAGTATACCAAAAAGGACAAATAGAGATACAAGAGAATAATGCAAAATTCAAGTTAAAGTTTATGGAGGAGCTTAAAAAATGTACAAAATTTTAAGAAAAGGGAAAAAATGGCTAAGATTCATATTTTTCAAGATTCACAAATCAAAATAGGAAAAAGGAATGAAATACAATTGAAGATATTTTTTCCCTTTTTTTATTTATTTTAAGATTAAAATGTGAAATGACCAAAATACCCCTACTTTTAAGTGGCTCTTTTCAGTGTGAGCACCCAAAGTAAGCTCTTTTCAGTGGCAATTGTGTTAATTAAATATTGAGAAGTAGCATCCCACATCAATTTAAAAATAATTTCACGCATAATGTGCTACATCAAAACAATGTTGAGCACTCAACCTTTAATGTGAGATTTGGAAGACATGATTTAATTTGGAAAGCATGGTGCCCATATTCGTGGAATCCTGGAAAGTAGGGTGCCCATGTGGTGATCGTGCATGCCGAATATCCACAATGAGTGTGCATAATTGTGACCAACTGATCACATCCAAATTTCTACATGTGGTGGTTGTGCAAACCAAATATCCACGGTGAGTGTATAAAAGTTGTGATCGACTGACCACATCTAGATTTACCAAATGTGGTGGTTATATATATACAGATTGCCCACACTGAGTATATATAAACTGTGATTGTATCCAGGGTTAGGTTTGGAGCCAGAAATGTCGTCCTCCCTTTCGTATAATGAAACAAAAGAAAAGTTGTTATATATGTATGTCATATGAAAGATAAATAATCATCTAGTGTTTATTGGTAAATATGTTGGTTTAATGGTTTTTATCATGATATCAAGTCTTTTTTCCCTTTGAAATACCTTATCAAATGTGATAATTTCATAGAAGTAAGATTAATTGCTTCAAAAGTCTCTCAAAAAAAAACTCTTTCTAATAAACCCTAGTCGTCTTATTCTTTTCTTTTTCATCGTCTTCTCACCATAGTAAGATGGGGAAGCAACATTGTTTTTCTTGTTTTTGAATTAGTTGTTTGCTTCTCTTCTTTTTGCCGGAAGTTCTCGAGTCTACTCCACGGTAGCCTTTTACCCCAAAAAAGTGGAGTTTTTTCTACTTAATAAGCGGTATTTTGTCCCACGTGATAATTTTTTGTTCAGATGATTTTATCATTGCAGAAGATTCATACGACCCATTACCAGAAAGTTAGTGAGAGATGCGGGTTTGTGATTTGTCCACCGTTTATGCGATTTTCTGATTCTACTAGATTAATTAGATCTTTTTTTTAAATAATGGCATTAGGCCACAATAAATAAAAATAAAATAGAGGTACTGGTCACACGGCCAACCAGCTAGACTGAATTGCGGTAAAACCTTCTAAAGTAAAGGCCACCCTTGTGGGAAACCCTTGAGAGGAAAAAGAGTACCCCCGAAAATGAAAATCAAAAAGTTTAAGCCTCCATCTAACCACAGGTCAGTTACCTAGTCAAAACAAAAAGAGAAAGAAATACAAGAAATAAACATCCATATGGCAGTTAAAATTTCTGAACCCACAATCAATCCCTTCAAAGCCAAGACTAATAATGAATGTGATACAATGGAACATTATCCTTAGCAACCGAGTCTTTAATGAAATCAGGCGAAGAATCCCAGCAAAAGCTCCCTAACGTGTGTGCATGTTTGGATAGAGTATCCACAACCCCATTAGCCTCTCGATATACATGAGAAACCCGAAAGTTGACTTCACGAAGTTGTTTATAAAGCCGAGAGAGACGACTCCTATAAACCCAAGGAGTGTGATGAGAACCAATCGAAAAAATAAAAACCATATACTCCGAGTCAGATTCCAGCCATAAGAACTTCCAGTCCCGAAGCAAAGCAATCTCACAAGCCGTGATTGCCCCCCAGAAGCGCCGCCATAAAATCAAAACCCACCCCCATACGCAACATGAAACAACCAACCACCGAACTAAAAGAATTCATGAAAACACCACCAAAAAGATCGGACTAGGGAACTATTGCACTTCCATCAGTATTAATCCATTCCATAAGAGGGGCCAACCAACGAACCAGAACGGGTGGCTTATATATTTTGGTTTGACCAATAATGCCCAAAGAATGAAAAATGTATAAATCAGAAACACAGTTTGACATAAATTCCACTAGAGCATGATTTGTCTCCTTAAGCAGAGACAACAACTGAGACCGCATAGCCATGGCACTGGCTCGTTTATTATCAAATCATCATTATTCCTTTAAAACCAAATAACCGAAAGCAAAGAAATAATAGCCAATCACCAAAGGAATTGATTTGGGTGCTAAGATGAACCTTCATGCAATTAATAATAATCTCCCAAACCCCCAAAGAAATATCAATCTCAACTTTAAATATATTAGCCGAGAAAAGTCCAAACAGTCGCACAATGGGGCAATCGCAAAAAAACAGGTTATCCATAGTCTCCCATCCCCATAGCAAAAGTGACATATTGACCAATTTGATAAAACCCTCGAACTTGCGGGACCCCATAATGGCAATTTGTAGTGAATAACCCTCCAAACAAGAAAAGAGCGGCGTGAGGGAATGCAATGCGAGATCCATTTCCCCCGATTAACGTCCGAAACCGTGGCTTGATCGCCTAAAAGGCAATCCTGGAAGTGACCTCACCATGAACTGAACGAGACTAAAGCCTAGTACGGGATCCTTCCCTAGCAGATGCATGATAATATCAGCCATTATATCCGAGCAGTTTAAAAAAACCCGGTGTGAAATGCCAAACACCGTCAACTAGGTAATCTACAACACTTTGAGAATAAATTCCGCATAGACGTTGAGGTATTCCAATCCTCCCTGGCCCAACAATCTACCAAGAATCCTCAATCAAACTTGGAATACGATGTCTAACCCCTTTCCAGATTGATGAACTGAAATATGATATTTTAGAGACTAGCTTCTGAGTAAAGAAATGACTACAGAGAAAACTTCCCATCAACAAATCGGTCTTTATGATATCCCATGGAAATCGTATCAAAGATGAATCATTCATAACCCCCATCGACCTGATGCCTAAACCCCATTCAGATTTAGGAGCACAAACCTAGCCAGGAAATAGTAAGTAGTAACCATCCTTTTTTTTGTAGTATCCCCATCCATATGAAATTATGGGTTGCCCTTTCTTAGGCCATTTATAAACCATCATCGTGTGAATCGTTGAACTATTAATAACAAATCCACCAAACAAGCCCGTCCTGCCATCGATAAAGAATTCCCCTTCCAACTACTAAACTTAGCAATAATACGATCCGCAATAGGCTCCAAATGAGATTTACGAGAACCCCAACAAACAACGAACCCCAAGATACACAAAAGGAAGTTGCCCTCGATAATAGCTAAACGACGAAGGATTTCTCTCTTGTGAATGACATGTTTACCAAAGTAGACCGCTGATTTATCACGATTCGCATACTGACCTGATAGCTCCTCGTACTGAGCTAGAACAGTTGAGATAGTCCAAGCATTCTGTGAAGTAGCCCGACAAAAAATAATGACGTCATCCGCATACAACAAGTGCGATGGGAATGAAACACCACGTCCAGCTCTAATGCAAGACAATGCATTGTCTCGAACCCGCTGTGAAATTAGATAGCTAAGAACTTCTTCCGTGATACAGAACAAGAGCGGCCACATATCATTACCCTGGCGGACACCCTGAGAGCAACCAAAATAACCCATAGGAGATCCATTTATGAGAATGGACAGCCAAGCAGATTGTAAAATACGACGAACCCAATTCCTAAAGGTACTCGAAAAGCCAAAAGCAGTCGAAATAGCCAAAATAAAATCCCAAGATAGTGTGTCAAACACCTTGCAGATGTCCACTTTAATGGCCATATTGCCTTCATAAGCCCTTCCATCCAGACAATTCACACATTTAGAAGCCATAGCAATACAATCATGTATCTGACGGTCACTAATGAAACCAAACTGAATAGGAGAGATAATAGAACTGTAGGTCCCAAGGGGTGTGAGTGTAAGGTTTAGAAGGGAGGGGTTGAATAAACCTTACCAACTTTTCAAATTAGTCCTTTTAAATATTCAGAGTTAATACTTCATGACTATGTCCTTGATGGACAACTAAGTTAGTTAATCGTGAGTTAGTCACTCAACGCGACTTGATCAACTGTTGATAGAATAACTCAATTGTTTTGACTAAAGACTTAACTCGACTATGATTTGTTTTTTGCGGAAGACTTAACATCCTTGAATTTGGTTAAGTTTGTTTTAATACTTGGTTTTAGCACTCGATTGATTATCGATTGGATAGCAAATTTATCAGCAGATATAAAAATAACATGCGAGAAATTAAAGTCTTGAAATGAAAATGACACAATAAGTTTTTATAGAGGTTCAAAGATGGGGTAATTCTTCTACTCCTCTCTTCTCCAACTCCCGGAGGAATACACTAAGTATTGATCAATATACTGAGTGCTTAATGAGTCCAAATACAAGTCTTGATCACACAAACTTGATCCTTTGGGACTCGATCAAGATGCCTTGGTCACACAATCGGCTTCTCGTGCGACTCGAACCTTCTTCACAGGCAGTGCGCTACTACAGCCCACTTGCTCAAGCTTCTTGGATTTGATCACGAAGCCCTCCAAAACTTGAGACTGGTTCGACCTTGAACCTTCCTACAATCCTCCTCGTGGAATGTAGACCCTTGATTCTTCAAAAATTTCCTCTTCAACTCGATTGAAGTTATCTTTCCTTCACAGTGAGTGTTGGATTGATTTCCTTCGTAATCTAGGCTTGAGGATTGATCTTGAATGATTTGAGAATATTTTTGGTTACATTCAAATGTTTGCTTGAATGTTCGTGGTTCAAGTAATCAAGGTAACCCCTTCTCAAATAAAATCCTCGCCTTTTATAGTGGATCTTTCAAAAATCTGCCCGTTGAAGAGATATGCTTATTTTTGAAAGTCACTTGTGGTCGTTGGCTTGTCTTGTTGCGATTCTTGGAATTTCCATTTCCTCGTATGAATGATTCTTGATTTTTAGGTGTTACTCGACACAGTGCGATCTTCCCATTGTTTATTCCTCTTGCACGCTTCTGGGACTGAGCACTTCAAGAAAGGTAGTATGGAAGTATTACTTGTTTAAGTAATTCTCTTGATTTACGTACAACGGATCTCTTTCGATTATCTCGACTTGACTTTTGCATTTCCTTGACTTCCCAGGTGACTTCAGTCGACTTCCAATCATTGGATGACTCTTCATCACTTCAACATGAGACTTGGCTATCTTGAGTTGACTTGATGATACTTCACTCACCGTGCATCTCAGTGCACCTTGATCGAGTTCCTATCTTCTCTTTTTGCCATACTCACCGCTTTACAGCAGAGTCTTCCTTTTAGTCTCCGATTGTCTTCTTGCATGTTTGGGCATAGGCGACTTAACTCGGATCGATCACCTATCTATTACAATGCAATTTACAACAAAATCTATAAAATAATTTCCCAACAATTTCCCCCTTTTTGATGATGCAAAACTTAAAACATACATCAATAATTAAACAAAAAAAGATACATACAGGCAAATATAGAATCACGAAATGTATGCTTAGGATCGATCTTTTATTGATCATAACATTCTTGTTCTTTACATAGTCATTCATTTACAAAGTGTATCGAGCTTGAATCAAAAGAAAATGTATCAGAGTTTAAATGGACCTTAAAGTAACCATTGCGATTCTATATCTCCATAAGTATAGAAATTGTACAATTTTATTCAATGTACGTAAGACTTACATAAAAATGTATTTACATAGTAAAATACACGAAGAAGGGGTGGTCGGCAACACTTCATCTCCTTCACGCCTCCTTCCTCTTTCATCTTTTTCGGCTCTGTCATCTTCGACCTTCTTCTCTTTTTCTCATCTTGATCGCCGCCTTCTTTTCTTTTCATACCCCTTCCTCGACTTCATCTCTTCTCGATCTTTCTTGTCTTTCCTCCCATAGCTGAGTTTGTCTTTTATTTTCCTCTTCAATTCTCTTCACATACTCAAGATTGTTCTTAGCCACTTGCAGGTTGGCTACTTCGTCAAATCCAGCCCAATAGACCCCTCCTTTCTTGCCGGATCTATATACTCAATATTTTTTGGGCGAGGTCTTGGTCCAAACCTCTTCCTCTCCTCCGCTTCTTCCACTTTCCTGCGGCGTGTCTTGTCTTTGGGGTCTTCTTTTCCAATTGAGTGACTAGCAGAGTGACCAAAGGAGAGGACCGCCGATGGTCTGCTTGTTTGTCACTTCTTCATATAGTGTGAGACCCTTTTCCCGTACAAATCCCCCAGGCTTGAGCGTGGACATATTTGAAAGTATCCTTGGATCGCGAACGTTTTGAATTCATCAATTGATCTTGGCTCGGTTCCCGGCATCCGAAATGGCATAGGTGTCTCTGCATTTGGAATGCCTCCATGTTGTTTCGAATATCCATAACTCGGGCATCCATCCTTCCTTCCACTTCATTCATCATCGCTTCATCTGTCTTTCTCTTTTCACCATAGGTGCAATGAGAATGTTGGAGTGGCGAGTCATTTGGGAGTTTGCTTTGATAATATCACCGTGACAAGACCTTGTTGGGGGTTTTAGCAATCATCAAGGTCACATCTTTCGAACCTTCCCCCTCAACGGACTTCCCTTTCTTCTCTCTTTATTACTTCCTCACCGGTTGTCTTTCCCTTCGAGTCGCTTCCTCCTTCTCGACTTCGATCCCTTCGATTGCCTTTAGGTATTCCTCTTCCCTCTTTTTGGCATCATCAAAGGAGAGAGGAACCCCTGAAACAAGCTAGCAAGCAAGAAGTCTAGTCTGATAGTTGAGTTCTGCTTGAATGTCTGCGAGTAATCGCACGGAACTCGGAGCGGGTGGCGTTGGATTCAAATTTTGCTACCAACTTCATCTCGATCATGAGGAGACTGAATTTTCGATCCATATTTTCTTCCACATGTAGGAGCTCGTTCTTATTATGTTCACGCAGACTTTATCTCTCGTAGTATGAGATTCATGCATTTGTTCAATGTGCTCTTGCAATTTTGTCTTTGCATCGGCATTCTCACCCGCCCGACTAACAAATTGTTGAACAATGTCCGAAATATCGAGCTTGTTCCACACGCATTGTTTTTCTTGTTGCCACCACTCACGGATCCCGATTATTATGCCTCTCGGATCGGCGTGATAGGTTGGCGTCCACCGTTATCCATCCTCATGTCCAAAGTGAGGCCTGGTGCCTTTCCATTTTTCTATCTCAACAAATAAGGCTTTGAACACGTCCCTAACTTTTTGTCACCTCTGCTTTGGTTGACGGCCAAGCGGCGTCAAAGTCATAGTCGGTTGGAACAATGGTGTCGATGGAATAACGAGGATCGGTATGTGGAAGCGCTCACGATCTTTAGTTGATTCTTCGGGAGGTCAAGTACCTCCGGAGAGAAGGGAAATGATTCTCGAAAGGATCATCACGGGCAATCGGAATCTGTTCAATGATAATTGGTGCTCGTGAAGTCCCTTGTGGAGTCGAACTGCTGCGACTTGGGAGCTGCGCGGGACTCTGTTTGATTGTGGTCTCATTGTGAAGTCGACCCGACTTGCGAGCCTCAATCATCAACGGCTTCTCGGTCTCGTTGTTTTTCCAAATGAGTTGACGTCCTCGGCCTTATCGGGCGTCATCGGACGATGATGAGATTTCCATGGGTGGCTCATCATCAAAGTTGAATGTTTGGCGAGTAGTCTTGAGGTCGGACTTACTCGTGGTTGGAACATCCTCGGTGAGTCTTTGGGATCGATCACGGGGGATGACTCGGCTTCATCGTCTCCTTCCGATCCCGGAAAGGTTACATCGAGGATTATCACGGGAATCGTGAAGAGCACTTATCTCCTTTTCGATGGATCAATGATAGCGGGAGGGATGTTACGTACTTGATTTCTTTCTCTACCACGGAAGTCTCAACCTCCCGTTGGCCTTCATTACCTCCTGCGGTCTCAATCTGCGGAGGCCTGGACATCCCTTTCGGCATGTCATTGTCTTGGGGTCTTCGAGGTGGCATCCATTTGAGTCTCAACTCCATGGATTGCACTTTCATCGCCAGTGTTAACTCCCGGCGCTCCTTCTGTGCCTCGATTGCATCGAGCGGCGTCATTAGCTTGTCTTTAGAGAGTAGTTGGCACTTCAAGAGCGATTACAAGCAAATCGCGAGCACAATCGATGACAACTTGTTGTGTATTCAATTGTTGTTCCTTCTCCACTTCGCCTCCGAGATGCATTGTGGAGTCACCGCAGCAACATCCTCCGACCTTGCCGCATGGAGGGAGTTTCCCCTCGGTTGGAACACCCGGTGAGTGACTTGGAATGGGGTCACTCGTCTCCGGACTCATTTGTTCCCACCGAGTATTCATCCGTTGGGGCGGTGGTGAGACACCTTCATTAGGGGTTGCTCAGGGGTCCCCACAATCTCGGTTTCATCGCCGTTCCCTTAACACCTTCCTCCGAATGAGCCGGGAGGTGGTGGCGGCGACAACAAATGTGCATATCTTTGCACCACTCCCATGGGGTCTATCTCCAGCTGTGATTTGGAGCACTCTCCCGGGTCCCTCCATCATTCTTTGCTCATGAAGTATTTTGGATTCTTGCATTGCTTGCTTTGCATTTGCAATTCTTCTATGGCGAAACATGGTCTAGATCCTCATCACTTTCTGATAGGACGTCAAGGTTTGGGTGTGTATGATCGGTGGTGCCAGTGAGAGGGCAGATGCTGGCCTTCTCACGTGGCTCTGCGTCCTCAGCTGCTCTAGCCCGTTCGTTTTCTTTTCGAATCTGCAGTATATTGATGCAATTATCCTCGTCAAGGGCTTGCAAAGACCTTTGTGTCCACCTCTAGAAACCTCAAGAGTTCTTCTTCCTCAGCAATGAACTCTGGACTTTCAAAATGCACTCTGGATAGACTCAGCTTCCATTTCTCCACTCTCGCAGACGATTTTGGATATCTGGATACAATGGAGAGTACATGATTACATCGTCTTCATCATTCTCTTGTTGGACCTCGTTTCCGGGGGATTAGGGGTAGCGAGACTTCGCTTTGCTTGACACCCTCGGTAGCCTGCTGTTACGAGCGGAGACACAACCACATCAGCAGGTGATTCGGTTGTCTCGGCCATTCCTTGTTCCTTAGTTGTTCTCTCTGGTGGGTCTTGACTTGCCTCTGCGATCGGCCTTAGCGGACTTGGCCATTTCATCGATCACTTCGGGAGACTCTACTTCTCCGGTGAGTCTCGGGTATCTTCTCGGTGAGTGACGAGACTCATTTGTTTCTCAAGCTCGGAGAGCTTGGAAAGTCTTCTTCTTCTTTTGTTTTTACCAAAGGGATATCCGCTCCACTTCCTCCGGTTCATTGAAGGTAAATGCCTTCGCGGATGTCTTAGAGGCGATTGCCTTCCTTGTTGTGGCGATCCTCTTCTTCTTGATTCTTGGAGAAGGGATTAATGGTTCCTTCTCCATTGCGGCTACGGGCGGGAGACACGGCTGCGGGCGCGAGTCACTCGGGCTGCGAGGCGGGAGCGATTTCTTTTTCTTTCTTTGTAGGGGCATCGATCTTTTTAGCATTGCGGGGAAGCCTTTTCTTTGGAGGAGAGGAGACGGATGTATCTTCGAGGTCGGTGATTCCCCCTCACTCACTGTCGACCCTCTTGGCGTATGCTCTCTTACGTGCGCCGATAGGTTTGATCTGAACATCCTCTTGTTTACATGGAACACCTTTCCATGTTGAAGAGGACTCCTTTTACTTCCATCATGCCCGGCCAATCACCGGGCCGTATCTGAGGAACCTCCAAACGTTCCATCCTCCTTGAAGGATTTGTTCCCAACATTCGGTAGAGTCTTTTGTAGACAAACTCAGCCCAATTCACCTTCTTTTCTTCAAGGATCGCAACCATTCACGATCGGCTTAGCTTTAGGCAAATTTAGTCAAAGCCGCCAAATTTGATGTATATGCATTTGGCAACGATGTCCACAATTTGTGGTAGTCCTCTTTCAAAGACCTCTTGTTAGGCCGGTGTAGACCACTTTTGCACCATAGTCGGACTTGGCTACTTCCTTCCAAGCGGATCGGTCGATCTCGGCTTCCCGAATCTCCGACACTCCTTCCGCCCAACAAGCGGTGTTCGACCAAATCCTTGGCGGTGATGGTGAACTTCTTTCCATGAACAGAGGACTTGATGCCCTCATCGTGAACTTCAGCGTTCACGTGAAGCGTCGCGACCTCTTCCACATAGGTCATCGGAAACTCCAACGTTAGAAATGGTTTTGACCCCAGGCGTTTCCAATTTCTCGGCAATCTTCTTCACTAGGGTGTCGTCGGACCCCTGTTTAACCATACCATCGAAATCCACAAGAGACCGGTGTGGATTTGCTTTCCTAGCTTGACAAAATCATGTGTAGATGCCATTTCGAGATGTTTTACCGAACGAAACTTGAAAACCGAATCGAGGATAGATAGGGTTTTGAGAGAAAATTTTTGCTTTTGCTTTCGAGAGAGATGAACAGTTTTTGGTAAAGTGTGAGAGAAACGGACGAAATGGTTTAAGTATGGTTCATGAAAGGGCGTGCGGGTGGTTTTTGAAATTTGATCAAAATCAATGGCTTAGATCTTGCATGCCGATTTACATTTAATTTCTCGAATTTAATGCGGCAACATTTATATCCAATCATAAGCTTGGTGTGCGGCTTTGCTTTGTACACGTCATAAATATCTTTGACGTCATTCTTAAAAACATTCCCGCTTAGTAAAAATGATTTGCGTTTTTGTCACTTTGCTCATGAATGACTCGGCTTGCTCCTTAGGCCGATTCAATCCTTCTTCTCACCGCTGCTCTCTAGTGACTCGGTTGTCGACTAACTCGTCTGATTGATTTTCGGATCTGGTGATTCACTTAGGTGGATGCTTAATTGACTCTTTTTCCCTTTTCATGTTTCATCTCTTTTCTTTGAGTCTTCCGAGTGTCAACTCACTCAATTAACCCTAACTCATGCTTGAGTTCTTCAAATCTCGACTCACATAATGGTTTTGTGAATATGTTAGCCAACCGCTTATCGGTTGAAATATATTCCAAGGTGATGTCTTTCTTTTCAACATGATCTCTTATGAAGTGATATCTGACATCGATATGCTTTGTTCTTGAGTGCAACACAGGATTTTGAGTGATTGCAATTGCACTTGTGTTATCACACATGATTGGAATTTCCTTTTCTTCAACTTCATAGTCTCTCATTTCTTTGTCTCATCCATAAGACTTGGGCTGTGCAAGTGCCCCGCATGACTATGTATTCTCTTGTTGTAGAGGTGGCTATTGAATTTTGCTTTTGCTAAACCAGAAATTAGCCTATTTCCAAGCATTTGACATGTGCCTCGAGGTGCTTTTCTGTCAACTCTACATCCAAAGATAGTCGAGTCTGAATAACCAATTAGCTTGAATCCGTCTTCCTTTGGATACCATAAGCCAACTTCTTGGCTTCCTTTCAAATATCTCAAGATCCTCTTGGCTGCAGTCATGTGGCTTTCTTTTGGAGCAGATTGAAATCTTACACATGCACCTACAACAAAGGTGATGTCGGCCTGCTTCTTTGTGAGATAAAGCAATGATCCAATAAGTGCTCAGTATCTTGTTTGATCTACGAGCTTGCCATCCGCATCCATATCCATTTTGATGATGTATTCATTGGTATTTTCACGAGAAGACTTCTTTCCATACCAAATTTCTTCATTAAATCTCTCGTGTATTTTGTCGACTTATGAAGGTTCCATCCTTCAATTTGTTTCACTTGGAGTCCAAGGAAGAATGTCACTCTCCCATCATGCTCATTTCGAATTTGCTTTCCATAAGATTTGAAAATTTATCACACAGCTCTTTGTTTGTGGATCCAAAAATGATATCATCCACATATATTTGAACAAGCAGTATACTCTTCCTATCTTGAATTACAAGAGTGTTATGTCCACTTTGCCTTTTGTGAATCCGTTCCCGATCAAGAATTGTGACAATGTATCATACCATGCTCTAGGTGCTGTTTCAACCCATATAGAGCTTTCTTGAGTTTGTGTACTTTATCTCCAAGAGTCTTACGCTCAAATCCTGGAGGTTGTTCAACATACACTTCTTCTTCCAATAAACCATTAAGAAATGCACTCTTTACATCCATTTGATATACAATAAAGTTTTCGTGAGCTGCATAGGCAAGAAACATCCTTATGGCTTCCATTCTTGCCACAAGAGCAAATGTTTCATCAAAATCTATCCCTTCTTCTTGGCAATATCCTTTGGCTACCAATCTTGCTTTGTTTCTTACCACGAACCTTCCTCATTCATCTTGTTTCGAATACCCATTTAGTGCCAATAAAATTTTGATGGGTAGGTCTTTGAACCGTTCCACACTTTATTTCTTTCAAACCGATTCAACTCTTCTTGCATGGCTTGAATCCAATGTGTGTCATCAATGCTTGTGACACATCTTTAGGCTCTATTTGTGAGATAAAGCATGTGAACATTGCTTCTTGTTGAGCTCACGTATCTCGTTTTGACACCTTCTCTTACATCTCCAATGACTAGTTCTCGTGGATGGTCTCTCGGCTATCTTACATCGGGTTGGAGTAAGTTAGTGGATTCAATCGTCTTCTTGTTTGTGTTGCTTTGATCGACTCTCTCATCATCACTTAGCTGCAGATTTTCCAACTTTTTTTGAGACTCGGCTATCTCAAATTCATCCGGGTTTATAATTCCCGGCTTGACTTGACATATGGACTCTCTGCATGGTTGGTTGATTGACTTATCACCGACTCTTCAATGTCTTCTCCATTTACATTTGGCTCATCAAACACCACATGAATGGATTCTCTAACCATAGTCCTCTTGTTGAGTACTCTGTATTTCGGTGAGTATCCCAAGAAGATACCTTCATCATCTTTAGCATCAAAAGCCTTTAAATTATCTTTGCCATTGTTATGGATGAAGCATTTGCATCCAAATATTCTAAAATATGAAAAAAATTTGGCTTTCTCCTGTCCAAATCTCATAGGAGTCTTTGTCGGTTAATACATTTATCATGCATCTATTTTGAGTATAGCATGTTGTGTTTATTGCTTGACCCAAAATCTTTTAGGTAGCCCCTTGATAACATGGTCCTTCTTTGCTTCTTTAAGAGTTTTGTTCCTTCTTTCTCGCAACTCCATTTTGTTGTGGAGTCCTTTTCTGAGATAATTCATGACCAATACCATTTTCAATACGATCTTGAGTGATTATACTATTGACAAACTCGGTTCCTCTGATCTTATTTTGATAATGGTTTGACTCTTCTCATTTTGGATTCTTTTCATCAATTTTGTTGTAGTTTTTGCGAGTTTCTTTCTTCTTACACATGAATATTGTCCATGTATATCTTGAGTAGTCATCTACTACCACCAAGGTGTATTTCTTCCCACTTATGCTAGGTTGGTTCAATTTGGACCAAATAGATCCATATGTAGCAGTCAATATTCTTGTTGAAGATGGACATGTCTTTTCTTTGAATGATGATTTGATTTGCTTTCCCATCCGGCATGCATCACATACACTTTCCTTCTTGTATCTTGAGTCTGGAAGTCCTTCTACAAGGCTTCCGCAAGCTTGTTAATTGTTTTGAAATTTAGGTGACTCGGCTTTTTTGCCACGACCAACTTGATTGGTTGTGCTCTTTGCTAGTAGACAAGTGCTTGGTGTTGCGATTGACCAATCTACCACATACATGTTCTTTTGTGCGCATCCTTGCAACACAACCTCATTAGATTCAGTGTCCTTGATTTGGCATATACCCATGTTGAATCCAACATTGTAGCCTTTGTCACAGAGTTGGCTAATACTTAGCAGATTGAATTTGAGTCCTTCAACATATGCAACATATGTGATTTCTAATCCATTTTTCTTGATGGATCCAACGCCTCTTATTTCTCCTGGAGCTTCATTTCCTCCAAATATGACTTTTGCACCTATGACTTCCTTGAATTTTGATAGATATTTCTTGTTTTTGTCATGTGCCTGGAATGCAATTACTATCCATGTACCAGGTTCCTTGGCACTCACCGCTGCTCCTTGAACTGCAATCAAGGAAGTTAGGTTTTAGGTACCCATACTTGCCTGGTCTGAGGGGTTAGTATTGTAAGATGATCCAACCAACCTATAGCCAAATGATTTGACTCTAAGGGTTGCCATCTATCGATGCCATAAACATAATTAATTTGGCAAATTGCTTGGGGTTCTAGGTTCATACTGATTGTCTCTTTTGTCTGTATGCCTGTGTATGTGTTTTAGTAATTGCCTTATTTGGGTAGTTGTGATATCTCTGAGTGTAGTGCCTAGGTGCATATGTGTCTTTGATGAAAGCTCTTATACCTTTGGAATGGCCTTTCTTTGAGTTTTAGGCCTTTGCCACTTGGGACTTATATTCCATAGGTCTTTGTTGAAAGTTCACATTATCCCAATCGGCTTGGCTTGGGTACTTTCTACCATTCCCATCATATGTGTTTCTTTTATAGAACTTAAGGGTTTTTGGTAGCTCTGTTTCTTCTTTACAAAGTGTTTCTGTTTGGAGTTTCTTTGAGGAACTCGGTGGATTTCTTCTCATTGTCCTCTCAAAGACACTCAACTCATTTTTTTTTTTTCCTTTTCCTTTATAACCAAGGCCGGTTTGCTTGTGATTGTGCTTTGGAATAAATGTGTGTGCACCATTTGGAGTTTTGGATTTTTGAGATACTTCATTACTTGAAGATCCTTTTTCCAAAATCACTTTTGGAGCTTGACATAGCACAGAGGAATTAAATCTTAAGCATGTCTTGTCTCCACATTCTCTTTGACTCATAATAAGATCATCCAATGATTTAGATGCCTTAGTGAATGAGGCAATCACATTTTTGAGGTCATTTTCCCTCTTTTCTATAGCAGTTATCTCTGTTGTTAGCTTAGCATTTTCAGCCTTTAGACTTTCATTCTCATCAGCTATTTGACTTAGAGTACTCGGCTCCTTAGTTAGTTAGGCTTTGTGAGTTTTGCTCTTAGTAAATTTGTTTTCCTCATTTAGTAGTGTGTGTGAGGATTTAATGTGTTCAAAGTCTTTCATCATTTTGCCTAATGAATCATAAAGATCAGTGGGTGATGAAGTGTGTGTGTCAAAGTCACTATCACTAGAATCTAAGTGTGATGAATTAGAGTGTACCTCATCTTCTTGGTCAGGTTGGTCTTGTTCCTTGGCCATCAAACGGATCAAGGCTTCTTCTTGAGTCACTTGAGTAGTCGGCTTCACTACTCTCTAAATCAACATGTGTCTTGACTTGGGCATTTGTCTCGGCGATCTCTGCGACCAACATTGCCTTTTTCTTTTCTTGTCTTCTTTCTCAAGACCTTTCTTTCTTCTTCATTCTGTATTTGTTGACTACGGGATATGGGTAATCAATGGCATAGTGACCTGGTTGCTGCTGCGTTCAGCATAGATTTTCAACCTTTTGATCGACTCTTTCCATTCTTGGATTGTCACCCTTTGATATTCAACTTTTTGATGTTACTGCTCTCTTGGTTGGCCTATCTTCCCTTGACTTGGAGGGAGGTGAGTGTCTTACGGAGGATTCGCCCTTGCCTCTCTTGTAGTTCTTATTGAAGAACTTGTTAAACCTTTTAACCATCGGGGCTATTTCCTCTTGGTCAATGACTTCTTTGACCTCGGCTCTCTTGCCATCCTTAGCAATTAGAGCATTGTTTTGGGCACGATTGTCTCCTCCTGGTCTTTTCTTCTCATTCAAATTCGTAGGCTTTGAAATCGAGAATAGCTCATGGTTGGATGTCTTGGATAGGTCCATGGAATGTCTTAGTGCCATGACCTTCATTTCCCTTCAATTTGGGAGACTTCTTAGAATCTTCATACACATTTCCTTCTGTGTATACTCTTTTCCAAGTGCAGATAGCTCGTTGGTAATTTACGTGAACCGAGCATCCATTGATCCAATGTCTCTCCTGCGATCATTTTGAAATTCTCAAATTTATGTCTGACAAAGAACCGATAGTTTATTTTCCTTGATTTGCTCACGAGCTTTCACAAATCAATGTTAGCTTGTCCAGATTTCTTTAGCCGTTTTGCATGATTTGACTTTATTGAACATGGCTTTGTCCAAGGTTTTGTAAAGAATGTCCTTGGCCACATTGTCCAAGTTATATCTTTTTCTGTCATCATTTGTCCATTCGACTCTTGGTTTTCAACCATGACTGATGCAGGAGCAACATCCTCTTCACCTTCCAATTGCAGCTCTCCTTACAAATTGTTCACTTTTAAAATTTGCGGTGGCCCATCCTCTATCACTATCCACATCTCATCGTGTAATCTTTGATAGATGAGCACATGCATACGAATTTTCAATCATCAAATTCTTCAATTGTGAACATAGGGATGCGTGTCAAATTTGCTTCCATAATAATAACTTTTCTTTGGTAAAAAGAGTTTTGAAAGATCAATTACTAAAACAGGACTTTGAAAAATTTGGAGATCTAGTTCATTAACCAGTCACGGAAGGCTCAATGAACCAACCGCTCGATACCACTTGTAGGTCCCAAGGGGTGTGAGTGTAAGGTTTAGAAGGGGTGGTTGAATAAACCTTACCAACTTTTCAAATTAGTCCTTTTAAATATTGAGTTAATACTTCACATCTGTGTCCTTGATGGACAGGTAAGTTAGTTAATCGGTAGAGTTAGTCACTCAACAGACTTCATTGACTGTTGATAGAATAACTCAATTGTTTTGACTAAAGACTTAACTCGATTGTGATTTGTTTTATTGGAAGACTTAACACCCTTGAATTTGGTTAAGTTTGTTTTAATACTTGGTTTTAGCACTCGATTGATTATCGAGTTGGATAGCAAATTTATCAATGAGATATAAAAATAAGATGAGAAATTAAAGTGTTGAAATGTAAATGACACAATAAGTTTTTATAGAGGTTCGAAGATGGGGTAATTCTTCTACTCCTCTCTTCTCCAACTCTGGAGGAATCCACTAAGTATTGATCAATATACATAGTGGTTAACAGTCCAAATACAAGTGCTTGATCACACAACCGACTTGATCCTTGGGACTCGTATGGAGATGCCTTGGTCACACACGTTTGGCTTCTCGTATGACTCGAAGCTTCTTCACAGGCGGCCTTGCTACTCTGACCCACTTGCTCAAGCTTCTTGGATTTGATCACGAAGCCCTCCAAAAACTTGAGGCGGTTCGACCTTGAACCTTCCTACAATCCTCTGTGGAATGTAGACCCCTTGATTCTTCAAAAATTTCCTCTTCAACTGATTGAAGTTATCTTTCCTTCACAGGTGAGTGTTGGATTGATTTCCTTCGTAATGTAGGCTTGAAGATTGATCTTGAATGATTTGAGAATATTTTTGGTTCTGATTCAAATGTTTGCTTGAATGTTCGTGGTTCGGGTAATCAAGGTAACCCTTCGAAATAAAATCCTCAGCCTTTTATAGTGATCTTTCAAAAATCTGCCCGTTGAAGAGATAGGCTTATTTTTTAAAGTCACTTGTGGTCGTTGGCTTGTCTTGTTGCAGTTCTTGGAATTTCCATTTCCTCGTATGAATGATTCTTGACTTTTCAATGTTAAACACAGTGCGGTGCTTCCCATTGGTTTATTCCTCTTGCACGCTTCGGGATGAGCACTTCAAGAAAGGTAGTATGGAAGTTTTACTTGTTTAAGTAATTCTCTTGATTTACGTACAACGGATCTCTTTGATTATCTCGACTTGACTGCATTTCCTTGACTTCCCGGGCGACTTGAGTCGACTTCCAATCATTGGATGACTCTTCATCACTTCAACTTGAGACTTGGCTATCTTGAGTTGACTTGATGATACTTCACTCACCATCTCTCGTTGCACCTTCATCAGTTCTATCTTCACTTCTTTGCCATACTCAGCGGCCTTACAGCATGGTCTTCCTTTTAGTCTCCAGTTGTCTTCTTGCATGTTCAGGCATAGCTGACTTAACTCAGCTCGATCAGCCCTATCTATTACAATGCAATTTACAACAAAAATGGGGTGCCAACTTCCTATTCTAAGTTTTGCATGGCATTCATCAAAATCTACAAAATAATTTCCCAACAAGAACAATACTGATCAACCCGAATAGCCTCCTGAATTTTAGGAATGAGAACCACTAAAGTCGAATTAAGACCAGTAGGAATAATATCAGTATCAAAAAATTATACACAACAAAAATCACCTCAAAAGCAATGATGTCTCAACAAACCTGAAAAAATTTACCCAAAAATCCATCAGGGCAGGGGCGCTATTTGGATCCATATCAAAAATCGCATCACGAATCTCATTAGCAGTAGGACGTCGAATCAACAAGGAGTTTTGGTCAGCACAGACTTTATTAGAAATAATCCAGAAACTGAAGCCAGAATAGCAGGCGACGGCATGTTAAAAAGATAACTATAATACTTCACCACATGATCCACAATCAAATCGGGGTCCCGACAAATAGTGCCATCAATTTGCATCATATTAATAGAATTATGACAATTTTTTATTTTCGACGATGTATGAAAGAATCTAGAATTATGACCTTCATCCTTCAACCAAGAATACGACTTTTCTGGAGAAAGAAGTCATATTCTTTGTCAAGAATACCAAAGAGATCCAGAGTCATCTCCACTTCCTGACAGAGAAGCTCGTCCGAATAACCATCCCTCGCAATGTTAGCCTAAATGTCAGATAAAGAACTCAACATAGCTTCTTTTTTCTGAAAGATATCACCAAACACCAACTTATTCCAATCCTTTAAAACGCATTTAAACCGCTTCAATTCATAGTAACCTCTTTCCAAGCGAAGCACACCCGACATAGGTGCCGACCATGAAGACCTAACCACATCCAAAAAACTCGGATCATGAACCCACATATTATGCAATCAAAACAGACGAGGACTCGTAAGGTTCACTATATGGCAAAAATCACCAAAGTATGATGATCAGAAACCGAGCGAGCAAACACATGGCCCTTAACAGAATCCCAATGATTAAGGAATCCTTCAGTAACCAAACCTCGATCAGTCCAAGACTCCACATGATTACACGTGTGCATGAAGCCCTTCCAAGTGAATTTATGACCAGAACTTGGAATGTCAAAAAACTCACTATTAGAAATGAATGTGCAGAAGTCACGACATGCAGACAGGTCGAGAGAAATAGTACTCCGTCTTTCATGTGCACCCATAACCGCATTAAAATCACCCATCACAGAAAAGTTAGTCGTGTGATAGTGAAGCAACTCCTCCCATAACATGAGTCGCTAGAGATAAGAAGCATGACCATGCACCAACACGAAAATTAAAACCCGAAAGAGAAGCATCCACAATAAAAACTTGATCAGAAATATGCATAATCGAAGCAGAGATAAAATTATTATAGACAAGCACCCAAATGTTAGGTAACATACCAGCCCGACTGTTAATGGCCAAAGGAAACAGCCCTAAAGAAGACCAAAAGGAGCCAGTAATAGCCGAAATATTCACATTGGGTTCCACAATACAAACCCAGTCAGGTTTAATAGCCACAGAATACTAATGGAGCATGGCCTTAGAGAGATTATTTGAAATCCCCCTAATATTCCAATGTAAAAAAATCATTAGGAATTATTAGCCCCTCCCTAATGGATAAGTTCCATCGTCCCGGGATGCCAATTCATCTTCTTCGTCCATTTCATTAGCCCAGGATTTGGAAGAGGTTGTTTCCATAAGTTTCAAATGTTTTCTTTCAGAATGAGGTGCAAGCACTGCTGGCCTTGGTCTAGTGTGTGAAGGAGTTTCACTCTGGAGCTTTTGCTTAATTTCCCATAACTTTTCATCTGCTAAATTATCTGAAAAAATAGAAGGCGGAGCCGTCAACCGTTTCTTTGCTTGCATACCCAAGCGGACTGGTCTACTTTGCATCCGTTGATTAATATTCGTCATAGAATCTGAAATTAGAATATTATTGTCATTGCAAGAGTGATGAACCGAATCAAACTCATCATTATTAATATTGAAAACCAAAATTATGCTATTCTCCTTATCTTTGTTCCATTGGTTTAAAGATGGTCAATAGAAGAGGTGAAAAATTATCCGAGGTGACTGAACCCTTAGCTAAATCAGCATCTTTCATCGAATTAGTTGGCATCTCATGCTCATTACCCAAATGGTGATCATCGACCGACATTAGGACCATATCCTTTGATCCCAGGCTATTATCCACATTCAAATCATGATTATTGTCCCCACTCATATCATCAAGAAAGGTAAATTTATTGGCAATAACAGTAGCTAGGGAACGCCCTCTAGGAGATGTTGAAGAAGCAACCCTCCTAATGTCTGAATCTGTGTCATTGCAAGGTTGTCCGTCCCCCAATCCCACCTGAGACTTATTCCTCGCAATCGGACGGGCAGGCTGAGGATTCTGGGAACAGCTACGCCCCTTAATCGGTGGTTGTCCAACATATATTTTTCTACAGGCAGCTGTGGAATGTCCCGTAGTTTGACAATGACGATAAAACTCCGGAAGACATTCATAATAGAAGAAAATAAACCCCGAATGACCCACACATTCAATCATCATCTTATCGGCTAAATTAGTATTCATACCAACATCCACAAGAAACCCGAGCAAAGTGACCCATGGAGCACCTCGGTATGCCAATATTCCCAACTAATTCCAAATACCGAACCCAAACTTAGGCTATGAAAGTGTTCGTATTATTGGGATCAAGTGGAAGTCAAAAAGTGCCCGGAGATAAAGAATAAAAACATTTTCTCCAAACTATAACCCGATCCTTAAGATTGGCAAAATGAATATTGTAAAAACCCTTGCCTAGCAAAATGATTCGAAAGGCAGCTTCGAGGCGCCATAATGTTTTTAGTTTATCATGAAGTTGAGTAAGTGTCAGAGGCTTATTACCCTTAACATATAGTGTTCTACCGATCAACGATTTCTCGCACAATTTCCTTCTAGGCTCTTAAATATCATCATTAATATGCAAAGAGTAAATATTACCATTTTTGACAGGTACGAGCGGAGAAACGATCGGGACTTCATGCATGGGGGCGTTTAAAATAGTATTCTGCTTTAATAATAGGAAATTTCCGTCGGAGTCATGATTTTAGGGTTCTGAATATTTTTCGAATGGATAACAAGGAATTATTCATAGATGAAGAGTTCATAGTGTTTGTCGAAGTAAGATCCGAATGGAGCAGTCGAACTCGTCGGAACACCATTAAAGCCATGATTCTGTACGTGGATATTACTTGTGCCGGAAGAAAATGCAGCAGATGGCTTTTTTGTATCGACCGCCTGAGCAAACACCCTTGGAATAGATCGTTGGTTAACGCACACATTAAATAGCATCTGTGAAGGAGAAATTGTGTGGGCAGTGACAAGATCAATTGGTGAACTTTTAGGGGGAGGACATGCAGCAGGAGATTTCGTGGTTGTCTTCTCACAAGAGATTATTAACAAAGGAGGATATTGGGTATAGGAGGTGAGAACGGAGAAACGGCCGACAACCGTGTCCATATCGGAATTGGTGGCCATATTTTTATTCATGGTGACAGCCAAGGCTAGGGTTTGGGATAGACGGAAGAGAGCATTTTTTCAAGCTCGAATAGCTTAATATTGTTTCAAGCTGGATCAATTAGATCTGTATAGGTTTAAAATATGCTTATGTTTTAGATCTGTGTATGTTTATAATTTTGTAGACGTTATGATATTTATTTTTGTTATCTGTTGTAAAATTCTTCTGCTGAATGAAATTGATTGTTTCTCAAAAGTGATAATTTTATATTTTTATTGTTTTTCTTAATGAACTATCTTGTTCTACGACCTAGCTAATCCAATACCGTACAAAGTATTAGGAATTATGCAATCAATATATGAAATAATAATAAAACTTTAGAAGGATAAAATGTTACTATAAACATAATTTTAAGGGGTTAATATTCCAAAAAAAAAAAAAAAAATTTTAGGAGTATGCATTATGCCGAAAAGTTGATTAAAGAGCAAGTTGCTACTTGAGCCCAAGACCAAGTGTTTATCAAAGGGCAAAATGTCACAATGCAACAAATTTAGGTTATGAAGTGCTTTTTCTTGCTTTATAAGGGATTTACTGTCAAAATGTGATTTAATGAGGTAGTGAAATCCAATTGTCTTTTTGGATCAAATGACTTGGGAGCTAAAAGTTTCAAATTTATTAAAATTATTTGGATTACTTAAAATTAGAATATATATCAAATTCCTTAATATTCATTTCGATTTTTTTATAAATCTTCATGGTATATTTTTCAAATCCATTTATTTGGTGTGAAATGGATATTTTAACCGCTAAGGATTTTGAATCATGGAGTTTTGAATAACTTAGTGTTACAATAAATTTTCATATTTTTTTTTATCAAAATGAATTTCATTCATTCATCAGTAGTGAGTATACTCGAGAAAAAGGGTTGGAGAAACTTACAATTGATTACATCATCGAGTAAAAAACAGTTTCAAGCCCTACATGATCATAAACTTATACGAACTTAAAATAAAAATATTAAACCTAAATAAATTTAATTGATCCGTAGAATCAGAACTTCGCAACGGAGGCGTTAGACAAAACACATACCAAAGATGATTTTGCTTCTGTCACGTATCGTCAGATAATGATCCATGTGATCTTTTAAACAAAATCCCACTGAGACAAACTTATTAACTAAAAAAAATCATCTATTGGAAAAAAATTATTGAGATTAAAACCAGTAATAATTACTTCCCCCATCCTCTATAGAAGTATGAGGGAAGAAAGAGAGGAAGAAGAAGAAGATATTATATATTGAATTTTAGAACTCATTTTGGAACTATTTTTTCAATCTTTATTACGAATTTTAATTCCTTTGGTATTGATAATATTTCATTCTTATATCCTTTTTTTTTTCAAAGCCAAATCTCTATGTTCAAATGCAATTAAATGTCCTCGCATTTTTTTTTCAGATTATTTAAAAAAGGACTCCTATATGATTAACGTTAAACTCGATGCGCGATAAATAATCAAACTCCACGTCTCCACCTAGGCTATATGTGATATGTATAGGGCTGAAAAACGAACTAAATTATTCGATACTTGATTCAAGATCGAACTAAATTATTTGACACTTGATTCGTTAACATAATAAACCAAGCTTGAACACATTTTTCCGTTCGATAAGCTATAAAGCTCGGCTCGATTATTAAAAAGTTAATTAAAGATGTGTAAAGTATTATCAAGCTACTCGAGCTCGATTCGTGCTTGGCTCGACTATTGTTCGAGCTCGATTCGATTAATATTCACATCAATTAAGCTCAAACACAATTTTTGAAGCTCGATTAAAATTTTAACAAGCTTGAACAATATTATGTTTGGCGTGACTTGACTCGTTACACCACTAGACTGATATGAACTCGTACAACATCATAATTATTTCCGATGGGAAATTCAACAAAAACTATTTGCTTTCAACCATTTTTTTTTCTGTTGCTTTTAAAACGCGAGTCGGTGCTGCTTATAAATGGGAATTTAGATTTTAGTCATTTAGGACATTTAAACTGCGCGTCATGCAGTCCATGATTTGATGGCGTTGATTTTTTTGTTTTTGCTTATCTTGGCATCTTGCACCGACGCGCATTTTAGTGTCAGTCCAGCTGCTATTTGACTAAGTTACATAAATACCCCCAAATCTCCTGATCACAAATTCACAATCACACTAATTAGTTGGATTCATTTTTATCAAAAATATTTTTTAAATTTTTTTTGAGAAAATATCCTTGAAAATTATGTTGTGTTTGATATGGACTGACGATAAAATTGAGAAGCGAATAACATTGTTCCATATTCGGTTCGAAAAAGATCATTAAACATTCATTTGAGTTCGATTCATTAACATATATAATGAATCAAATTTGAACACAATTTTTTGTTTGTTAAGATGTAAAGCTCGGCTCAAACTCGACTTGATAAATCTATATATATATAACAGCAAAATGCTTTCTAAAAATGTTTTCCCGCCCAAAGTCTATTGCTAAAAATTTTCGTTGCCTGTTTTGGCCTGATTTGTTGTTTCTGTGCATTTAATAAGGAATATTTTCTATAAAATGGTAATGTTTGGATTTTTTTTTGGGCAGATTTATATCATACACGGTTTTACACGGATATGGTGCTTTGGTTGCAGTTTTTTTGGAATAAAATCATAATTACCGATTTTAATTTACCAAATTGGAATGTTTGACCTTTTCTTTCCTTTCTTTTTTCTCATCTAAATTTGTAATATATATTTTATAAATATAAATAGAATGTTTGACTTTTTTTCCCCTGTTTTGCTCAGCTAAATTTGTAATATATATTTTATATGCACTAATTTTTTCTGAGTAAAAGTATTTGCACCAATTTTTTGTTACCAAAAAGAATCAATATTTTTTTGAAAATAAGTACGATTCTAATTAATAATTAATTAGATTCTAATTAAATCATTAATGATTAATGAATTAGAAAATTCTGATACGAATCTTAATTGTCTGAATTGGAATTTTTTAATACTCTTTTTAAAATATTATATCTCCTATTTTTAGAAAACTTTGCATACTAGAGACTAATTGTATATATATTACAAAAGTAAACCATTGTATTTAATTTTTTTGCACCTAACCTTGCAGAAATAAAATCTTTTAAAAAAGGAAGATTTTCACCTATAAATATTACATGCCTATGCTCAACTATTTACACATTCATTCAATCATCTTAAATGCGGAAATTAAAAGCATAAATACATAAACATACATTCTTCCCTTCATACGTTCATTCATATCCTCATACAAATTACAATGGCCCCAATTTTCGATCGATACGCGAACTCAACAACGAAAAACTCTCTATGGGCGATTAAGCTTAGGCTCGTGCGATTGTACGAAAAAAACCACTTTCAATGATAACAAACAAATATCCAAAGATTGAATGTGTTTTTCACGACATTGCTGTGATAATATAACTTACATTTATATGTTTTTTCAATATTTTTATATTCGATTTTAATTTAAATTTTTAGATATTCTTATATTAATTTATTAATGATGATTTTAATATTCTAAATTACGGGAGATCGAATAAGAGTCTTGTGTTCGTAAATATCAGATGCAAAACTTTAAACGAACTCTTAAAGAAGGTCATGTTTATGCCATTAAGGATTTTGTTGTTGAAAAAGAAACCGATAAATACAGAACATCAGCTACAAAAGTAAAAATTCTTTTCTATGGAAAGACACATGTTTTTGAAATGTTTGACGAGACTTTCCCAAGGTTCATGTATAATTTTAAAAACTTTTCCGAACTGGCCGACAAGGAGAAAGTGGACGACACAATGTTAATTGGTATGTTCTAAATTCTTATATTCTTACAAATATTTTTTAAATTCATTTTATATACTAATGATTCAATTTTGTCTTTTGTAGATATTATTGGTAAGGATGTTTCAATGCATTCTGCACAAAACAAGGACATAAACGGTCGTTTTACGAGGTTTTTGGATTTAACATTGGAGGATCTTGAGTAAGATTATATTATTATAACCAATTCAATTTGTTAAATTATGTTTCAATGCCTATATTTAATAAATTTATATTTGAATGAGCAATCGGCTTACATGCACGCTTTGGGAGAACTATGCTGAACAAATTATGCCCCACTTGGAGCAGCAACTTTTTGAACCGGTGGTTATTATTCTACAAATGGGTCGTGCAAAATTTTTCAAAGGTTATTATATTTTATTCTTTTATAATCGTTTTTATTAATATTTTACTATTTAGTATTGTTTAAAACTTTATTTGATATTGAAATGTAATATTTTTATATTTTTTAAATATTTAATAGATCAAGTCAAAGTATCTAACAGCTTTCATATCACAAAATTACTTGTGAATGAAAAAGTGCAAGAGATTGAAGAATTCAAGAAAATGTAGTATTTGTTTTAATATTTTCAGATTTTTGATTTATTAATACATATATTATGTTGGTTCACAATTCTTTTTATCTAAAATAGGATTAAGAGTAGCAACAATCCGACGTATTCCATCAGTCACGTGAGTTTGCCGTCTGCCGACAAATTTGAGAAGAGCTTGAAGCTCCGGACGCATTTGTGAAAACTGTTGATTATTTGTATGATAGTCATAAGGTAAATATTTTATTTAATATTTTAAATTATATCATTCAATAAAAAAGTCAATATTTATTATTTCATTATGTTCTAATTTATTAATAAAATATATGCAGAGTGGCAGTTTTTGGATTTGTGCAAGAGTTGTATCAATTTCGGATGAATGGTGGTACCTTGCTTGCACTATTTGTAACAAAAAAATGCATCCGGCAGCTGAAAATTTCTTTTGTGGAAAGTGTGACTCATTGTTTGAAACTGGAATTTTGAGGTAACATTTTAATATTAGTTAATTCATACTTATCTTATATTTATTTTACTTATTTAATTAATTTTAATATTGATTCTATTATTAATTATTTTTCGATTTATTTCTTCAATAGGTACATGGCACATGTACAAGTTGTTGATGAATCCGCTAGCGCAACCTTGCATTATTGGGATAGGGACTTGGAAAAATTAATCGGGAAGTCATGTGCAGATTTAAGGAAAGAGCATCTTGAGGTATTATTTAATTTTTTTTAATAATTTACATATTTTCAAACCTCTATTTTAAAATTTGTTTGAATTTTAATGTTTTGTTTTTTAAAAAACATTGTAGCGTGGAGGCGAGGATTTACCCCCGGAGCTATCGTGTTTCATTAATAAAAAACTTCTTTTTAAAGTTCATATAAAATCCGAGCAGCAACATAATTATTCCAGAATTTTTTCCGTTTCTAAGATGTCGGCAGATCCGGATTTAATCTGGAAGTATGGAGTCATCAATCTTGAGAGTCAGGTATTTAATTTTTTTTTGATATTTTCTTTTTTATTGACAAATAAATAAATATTTTTAAATTTACTTTGCATGTACAGAATCGATTTTTGTCGAGGCTCCAATCGGATGATGTTGGTGATGATAAGGTTTTATTTCTTAAATATATTTTTTTTTTTTTTTGAAATTATCAAAAATTCATATTTACTTATAATCTACTATTTTTTTTGTAGGAGGAATCTTCCTCGGAATCCGAGGTGAATACACCAATCAAGAATCTTAAAAAGAGGTCCTCTACGTCTGAATCTCCTCTTTGCAAACGCAGATTGAATGAGGATTTTTCTTCATCAACAACGTCAATGAAGTTGAAAAGTGTCATAAAAATTGAAGATGAGAAGAGAGATGAGGATTGATTTAGATAGTTTTTGGACTGTTTTTATAAGTTTCTAATAGTTTTTGCTAAGTAGTTTGTTAGGATAGTTTCTTTGAGGTGATTGTTTTTCTTTTTATGATTTTGAAAGTAGTATTTGTTTTTTGTTTATTGGGTTTGTTACCCAACTATAAATATTAATTTGGCATTTAGATATATGAATTTCGATTGTTTTTTATGATTAGTCTGAATAATTAATTTTTACATTGCTTCTGAATTTTTAAATTACAAATTATAATAATACACCAAGCATAGTTATATTCTTAATTAATTTATTTAATTGTATTTTTTAATTTTTTTTGTAAAATACTTTGTAATAATTATAAATCTTAAAATTAATTAATGTAATTTAAATACATTGTAATTTTTGCTCTCATCTATATGAACTATTTATAACTAACTACAGATAATTGCATAATGTACCATTCTGAAAAATTAACTAAAATCACATTCAAACATTTTAACCAACAGGATTCCACTACAATCGTGTTGTAGGGTCAAGTGGTATACTATAGAACCATTCATAATACTTCAAAAGAATAATCACACCTCAATAAGACAGCAACAAGCCTAAATAATCTTCAACTTTACACTAATTAAACAAATTTGTTATTTTTTAGACAGTTTTAAAATTTAGCATTTTATACAAATGGATCAGTTTTAACCAACAGGATTCCAGTACACTTTTAGTGTATGGTCAAGTGGTTTTTTACTAAGAGTTTTCTTTATATTTTTCTTATAATAGTGCAAACTCTGTAAATGAAAAAAATACAACAGGATCAGGGATATATCATAACCAAGGTGAACAGAATTTTTAACAAACAGGGCATTATCAATCTAAATGAATAGTAGATAAACATGATATGGTACATATAATATTAACCAAATTCCAGCAGTTACACATAATAGAGGTGTGTAAACAAATTGGACAAACACAATACATTTCATTTTACACAAATTTCTGTAAAAATTTATTTTTCAGAATCAGAAAACTGAATTTGGATTAAAACATAAAACACTGATTTAAATTATAAGAAAAAGGTGAATTTATATGTACAATTTTAATTTGTAAAAATATATTATGAAAATTACTGCATTTTTTAGATAAAACATACATGTTATATTCTGATGCATCTTTCTTATAATAGTTTTCTATTTATTTAAAAAAATCCTAATTATCTATATATGTAAATTTATTGAAGTAAAAAAGATTCATTTTGCGAAAGGAAGATTTAGTATGTATGGAAATAGGTATCGTATATTTTATTTTATACGTTTTCTTTTTTATTTTAACAATTTAAAATAGGATTATATCTACAATAATTCACATGCCTAATTTAATTGTCAAGTCATACCTTATTCTAATTATTTTTCAGTATACATATCTTATAAAATCGCTTTCAATCATATTAGATAAATACATTTATTTAAATCGATTGACATACCAAAAACACATAATTTTGTCATTGTATAAGTACTTCTCACTTCTCAGAACGTAGCACAATATTATATCACTATCCATCTTAGCAAAAATTTAGAACAAACTTGAATCAAAAAAGAGCTACACAATTGACAGTGTTGCATCACCACAATGAGAAAGCTTTCGGGTCACCATATAATTAGCAGAAAAAGAAAACTTTCAAGCATAGACGAAAAAGGTGATATGTTTTTTCTGTTTCTTATATTTATAAATATAAATCTGTTTCTTTTGCATATTAGTTTTAAAAATATCATTCATGTCTGTTCTTTTATGTATATTTCATAAATTTATGTATTCATTTTGCACAGATAAAATGTAAGAACTTATCTTTCGAAGTTGATTTTCAGGAGCATATGTTTGTTTTTTGTTTGCTTAATCTCATAGTTAGAACCTGCATCAATCAAAAAAAATATAGTTAGTTGATGTTTTATATAAAAATTATTTAACAAAAAAATATAAAGATTGAATACTTATCTATTTTACACTTCTGTTGTTGAAGTTTGTTATCAGCACCATTCATTATCATGTAACCTACAAAATGCATTTTTTATAAAAAAAAAAAACAGTTAGCAATGATCTTATTAAAAAACATATAGTCTGTTAAACATTTCAGTAAACCGAAAAACAATAAAGAAAATCAGAAATACTTATCTTTTTTCGTACTCTGTGTTCTGGATTTCTCTAAATTTTCTTCAGACCAGATTCAACTTTTGTATTTCAGAACAACAAATTTTTAGAAGTATACGACAAAACACAAACAACAGGATTCCACTACAATCGTGTGTAGGGTCAAGTTGTTTTTGGTCTAATATGAAGTTCCGAATGTACAACTGTATCTTCACCTTTTTACCCGGAACCTCAAGGTTCTGAGCATGAAACGTGCAACATACATATAGTATTCACTGGTATAAGACCTATTTTTATAAACACCCTAAATGGTAGAACAAGGTGTTTTTGAACAACAAATCATTTTCTTAAAAAAATCCACATTTCGATTTCAGAAAAATAGTTTTGTAAAAAAACCCTGTTCTACCATTAAACTATCAAATATCATCTTCAATTAAAGTTATGAAAATAATAAAAAAAAATTAGAAAAATATTGAAAACTATTTTTTATTATCAGTCGCTTCATACCAGTGTATACTAAAAATATAATCGTTAGAAAATTTATTTTCACCATTTCAAACACAGCTTTAGGGATTCTGATTTTAGATAACCATTTTTCCAAAAAATGAAATTTTTTAAGGCAAGAAGGACAATGGTTTTTTTTTTCCGAAAAACCCTTTGTCACCCTTAAAATCTATGTAAACAGAGTCTTTCTTACACCTTAAAAAATGTACTAAAATTAAAAAAAATAAAATAATCGAAATATTTTTTGTATCTGTTAATTAAAAAAAATACTGATATAATATATTCCAAAAAATGAAGCATTGGAAGAGTTTAAAACCCCATTTCAACCATAAGAAATTTCGATCTAGGGTTTTCTAATTTTTCAAAACCCCAGATCTACCAAAATTTTTGACAGAAAATAGGTCATTAAACGGTAAAATCCAAAAATGACTTCCGTTTTTTTAAAATGAAAAACAAATCGGCCAATATGAAGAATAAACACAGATCTACTCGTGTTCTTCAAACACAAATGTAATTTTTCAAAACCCTAGATCTACCAAACTTTTTGACAGAAAATAGGTCATTAAACGGTAAAATCCAAAAATGACTTCCGTTATTTTAAAATGAAAAACAAATCGGCCAATATGAAGAATAAACACAGAAGATCTGTCCGTGTTCTTCAAACACAGAAAAAAATACAAAAAAATAGAGTTTTTAGAACTCCTGGAAATATAACCCAGAAGCATTAAAAACCTAACATAAAACAAGAAAAACTGGAAGAAATCGTCAGGTATTTCAAGAAGATCTTAAAAAAAATCAGATTTTTACAAACTTTTTCCGATTTTTCTCTTCGGAAAACCCTAGAATTTTTTCAGAGTTTGTAAAATGTTTTTCAAAAAAACCAAAAACATTTCGATCGAAATGTTAGAATCTAAACAGAAGATGATTTTTTTCATTCGAAATCAGTGAAAAATCATCTCAACAAAATGAATTTGAAGAGAAAATGTGATAGAGAGATGTGAGGATAGGGATAGAGAGAGAAATATCAAACGGAGAGTTTGAGAGAGTATAGTGTTAGAGAGAGAAAAAACCGAGAGTTTGAGAGAGGATAGGGATAGGGATGAAATGTTTCATCTGAGAAATGAAACCCTAATCCTCTCATCTGACTTTGTGTTTTAATCGCAGCCGTCCATACTGAAAGAAGGTTCTAGATTTGGGCTTTGGGCTTATTATTTTGCAAACCAATAATTAAAATGGGCTTGGGTTAAAAAACAAATTAATATTTACTAATGGGCTATATATATAGATTTGGGCTTTAATTTTGGTTATTATTAATTATTTTCTTTGTTTTTTTCTTGTTTCTTCATAATATGATTTAATTAAAATATTTAATATAATTAATCAATAATTTCGGTATTATTGTAATTATTATCATTATTATCATTATTATTATTACATATGCAATTTGATAATAATTATGTTTTTCGTATTATTTATATAAATTTATTTATTATTTATATATATAGATACAATTAATATATTAATATTAATTATCAATATTAAATATATTATTATCAATATTACGGTTTTCATATTATTTACATATATCTTTAATAATTATTAATTTTTAAATGGTTTGTTACTTTATATATTATATATATATTTTTAATATAATAATATTAATATTTGTTTTATTATATTATTATAACTTTATTTTAAAATATAACCATTTTATTATTATTATTAAAAAAAGTTTAATGTAATATAATATATATTTCGTAATATATTATTTAATAAGTATTATGTAGATATTATTATTTTTTGAATTTAATATATAATCATTTTATTATATTTGTAATTTTCAATATTTTTACAGGAAATATGACACCATCGGGAAGAATGTCTTCTGAAAACGGCTCATCAAGTGCAATTGTTCATCCATTTTCCAATAGTCCGCTTAGCGATATCACAAATGGTATTTTCAGTAATATTTTTATTATTTATTTTATATAAAATAAAATATACTTTTGTATTCATTAGTTAGATATGAATTGTTTTAAATTTTATTATTACAGTTTCGGGCTCACGATTATTATCTAGAAGAAATATCATCAATCATGGCTTATATAATTATGGTGTATCCGGTTCAAACTCTTCGATGACTTCGAAAGAAGCTGTAATAATTGATCTCACAGAAGATGAACCAAACGGAGCTCATGTGACTTCAAATGAACCGACAACCGATGAAACTTCTGGTTTTAACATAACTGAGATTGATCTCACTGAATTATTCAATCCTTCAAATGCTGGTTAGTGATTTTTTTGTATATGTTAATTTCTTATATGCGTTTATTAATATTATTTAATATATTTCTATTAATTGAAGCACTTTTTATTTTTTCAGAGTATTGGGATATAGGAGATGCGACTTATAAATGCCAATTTTGTGGAGCATTATTTTGGTTAGAAGAAAGACTATCCTCCTTTCCAAAATCAAAGCCCCGCTACTCTTTGTGTTGTGGCCATGGAAATATTCAACTTCCGCCAATCAGACCACCACCAAGTGTTCTTCAAGATCTATTGTTTGGAAATGGAAATAAAAGCAAACACTTTTAAGATAATATACGATCTTATAACAATATGTTTTGTTTTACATCTATGGGAGGAAATATTGACACAGATGTAAACAAAGGTCGAGGTCCTCCGGTTTTTCGAATGTATGGTCAAAATTACCACTTGATTGGAAGTTTGTTGCCTCCGGATGGATCGACACCCAAATTCGCACAACTATACATATACGATACGGAGAATGAAATAAGTCATAGGTTGAATTCCGTCAGGTTTGTTTTTTGTTATTATTATTTTGTTTCTCTTTATTATATTTTTGTTTAGATTTTTTAACGTAATTTTTTTAATTTTATTTAAAATAATGATTAAATTTGTAGGCAAGGTAGTGATACCAATAATTTGCACGAAGTTATCGTGTCTGAATTGAAGAGAATGTTAGATGAGAACAATGCCTTGGTAAAATCTTTCCGAATGGCCAAAGAAAAGATTCGAGAACAGGGGATATTCGGGCGTAAAATTACGTTTGATTGGTAGAAGAATGCGGATGCTAGGAGATATAATATGCCAACGAGCGGTGAAGTCGCGACTTTGATTGTTGGTGATTTTGATCGTGCTTTAGCGATCGGGATATTGTTGTTGAAACCAGATCTGGACTTTTGCAGCGGATAAATGAATTGAATGCCTCTTATTTGGCTTTGCAGTATCCATTATTATTACCGTATGGTGAGGATGGGTTTAGAGAAGATATACCTTTCTCAATAAATAAGACTAATAGTACCGGTTCTAGATCAACAATTAGTGTGCGTGAATACTTTGCATACAGATTACACGACAGAGACCATGAATCGGGGACTATTTTGTCTTCTCGGAGATTGTTTCAACAATTTGTTGTCGATGCATACACAATGGTTGAGTCCGCTCGATTGAAATATATCCGTTTAAATCAAAAAAGCTGCGATGTGATATATATAAAGGCTTGACTGATGCTGTTTTGCGTGGTGATATTGATCCGAGTACTCAGGGTAAACGCATTATATTACCTTCAACATTCACTGGAGGTGCTCGATATATGATACAGAATTATCAAGATCGATGGCTATATGTCGATGGGCGGGTTATCCCGATTTGTTCATAACATTTACTTGTAATCCAAAATGGCCAGAGATCATTCGTTTTCTCCAGAAAAAAATCTAAATCCTGAAGATCGTCCGGATATTGTTTGTAGAGTCTTTAAAATGAAGTTAGATTCTTTGATTAAAGACCTTCGGCAAAATAAATTATTTGGGAAAGTAAATGCAGGTTAGTATTTGTTTTTTAAATATTTTTAATATATTTTGTATAATATAGTAAATATTAATTTAAATTATTTTATATTCTCAAATCCTTATTATTTTTTTTTATTATATTGCAGTTATTTATATGATAGAATTTCAAAAGCGGGGTTTGCCTCATGCCCATATATTGTTGTTTCTCGCTAAGGAAGACAGATATCCAACTGCAGATGACATTGATCGAATTATATCAGCCGAAATACCTGACGAGAGAATTGATCCATGTTATTATGCTGTAGTAAGGGATCATATGATTAATGGTCCATGCGGTGATGTTAGGAAAAACTCTCCATGTATGGCTGATGGTCGGTGCACTAAACATTTTCCCAAAAAATTTGTGGATGCGACTACTATTGACGAAGAAGGTTATCCGCGTTACAGACGCAGAAATGACGGAAGAATAGTTGAGAAAAATGGTGTGCCATTGGACAACATATATGTCGTGCCTCATAATCGTAAGTTGTTACTCAAATATGGAGCTCACATAAATGTGGAATGGTGTAACCAAAGGCGAGATCTATTAAGTATCTATTCAAGTATGTAAACAAAGGAAATGATCGTGTGACAAATAAGTTTTATACCAGCTCCAACGATGAGGACTCAGGGAAAACCGTTGATGAAGTGAGCATGTATTATGATTGTAGGTATATATCGTCATGTGAAGCTGCGTGGAGGTTATTGGGGTTTGAGATTCAGTATAAATATCCTTCAGTCGAACGACTCAGCTTTCATCTTCCGAATGAGCAGAGTGTTATTTTTGATGATAATGAGAAAATAGACGATGTGCTTAGTAAAGATTCAGTTAAGGAGAGCATGTTTTTAGCATGGATGGAAGCAAACAAAATATATCCTGAAGCCCGTGAGCTAACCTATGCTGAAGCCCCAACAAAATTCACATGGAAGAAAGACCTCAGGAAGTGGATGCCAAGAAAAATGGGGAAATCAATATGTCGAGTGTTTTTCGTCCCTCCCGGGGCTGGTGATATGTACTATTTGCGTTGTCTTCTGAATATTGTTCATGGGGCTACGTGTCATGATGACTACAAGAAGGTCAATGGTATTCAACATGCTTCGTACCGTGACGCTTGCTATGCTCTTGGTCTGTTAGAAGATGATAGAGAATATGTTGATGCAATCACTGAAGCTAGCCATTGGGCTTCTGCAGAGAGTCTCAGAAGTCTTTTTGCGTCGTTGCTATCATCAGAATCTTTGAGCAGACCCGAAGTAGTTTGGGACAAGTGTTGGCAATATCTTTCGGATGATATTCTACATAGACGGCGACGTCTTCTCCAACATGAAGGTATTATTATCATATGTTAAGTATCATATTTTATTTCTAATAACATTATTTTTTATATCTTATTATTTATTAAATGCCATGCTATTTCTCTTACAGAATTGGTATTGAGTGAGAACGAGATAAAAAATCTTGCTTTGTTGGAGATTGAAAGAATATTGAGAAGTCGTGGCACGAGTCTACGTGATTTTGATACGATGCAATTTCACGATCTTGACAATACCGGAATAGCCGAAACAGTTGATATATGACGAGTGCGTTATGATCGTAAGGCTCTTTTGGTAGAGCACAAGAACCTCATTTCCAGACTTAATGAGGAACAAAAAAATGTTTACTCTAAAATAATTACAGCGGTGGAATCAAATAAAGGTGGTATGTTCTTTGTATATGGGTATGGGGGAACAGGCAAAACATTTTTGTGGAAGGCTTTATCTGCGGCTTTGAGATCGAAAGGAGAAATTGTGTTGAACGTGGCATCGAGTGGAATAGCGTCCCTATTGCTTCCTGGTGGAAGGACTGCCCATTCCCGTTTTGTTATTCCTTTAAATCCAAATCAAGAGTCAACTTGCAATATCAAACAAGGGACTCCGCTTGTTTGAGTGATTATTCGTTCTAAACTTATAATGGGGATGAAGCCCCAATGATGCACAAGCATTGCTTTGAAGCCGTGAATGAAACTCTGAAAGCTCTTTTAAAATTAATCAACCCACGGAATGAATCAAAACCTTTTGGTGGGAAAACTGTTGTGTTCGGGGGTGACTTCAGACAGATATTGCCTATTATACCGAAGGGAAGTCGACAGGACGTAGTCAATGCCACGATAAATGCATCGTATTTGTGGAAAGATTGTACAAGATCTTGAGATTGACTAAAAATATCGTCTTCAAAGCCTCAATCAATCGGCGAGATGATTATGCGGTTTGGCCCATTCTCGAGTGGATAGCAAGCATCGGAGATGGAACAATCGGAGGATCTAATGATGGTTGTACCACTATCGATATACCTGAAGATATTCTTTTGGAATCATCTGGTGATCCAATGGCAACAATTATAGAGAATACGTATCAATGTTTAAAGACGCAATTGATGATCCTACTTATTTGAAAGATAGGGCGATACTGCGACCGACTCTTGATGTTGTTGAGTCGATCAATCAATATATGACGTCTTTAAATTCATCGGAGGGTCATACTTATTTGAGCTCGGATAGCACGAGTAAATCGATGCTAATATTGATTTCTTGCACGATATTCATACGCGAATTTTTGAATGGAATAAAATATTCCGCGTTCCCAATCATGAGTGTATTTGAAGGTTGGGACTCGAGTTATGCTCTTGAGGAACATGGACCACTCGACTGGATTGTGTAACGGGACTAGATTGGTGATTACGAGGCTCTCTAGACACGTACTTGAAGCTAAAATTCTCACTGGAACGCATGAAGGTCATAAGGTGTTGATACCGCGAATGACACTAACACCGTCGGACCTCAGAATTCCATTCAAGTTTCAACGTAGACAGTTTCCTCTTATCGTGTCTTATGCAATGACCATAAACAAGAGCCAAGGCCAATCTCTCTCAAATGTTGGTTTGTACTTGAAGAATCCAATATTCAGTCACGGTCAATTATACGTTGCTGTTTCACGAGTAACTAATCGGAAGGGACTGAAAATATTAATATGTGGTGAAGATCAATCAAAAAACAAACAGACGCAAAATGTGGTGTACAAAGAAGTTTTTCAAAATTTGTAGTTATTTAATTGTTTGATACGATATCTGTACATTTTCTATTTTTATTAATATATAATAAATTATTTAGACATCCAATCTATAAGTTTCAACCCAACAAACCCAAAATCGTAAAACACCATAAACTTCATATTTTCCCACATTACACTCGCCGTGCACGGGTAAAGCACTAGTGATTTATTAAAATATTAAATATAACTCATATTTAAATTATAAATATTTTTTTATTTATAACACTATTTTACAAAAATATAGATTATATCCAACATTTTTAGTCATTTATAGAAAGATAATTTTATTAAATATAAAATTTGAGTCATTCGTGATGATTGAGAATAGTTAAACTCATGGGGGAGAGGAGGAATGGTCATTCCCTTACTTCTGGGAATAAGGATTCCCATGGGAATGAGTATTCTCATTATTAAAGCATATCAAGCATGTGAATGGAAATGAAACAAGGAATGTTCATTCCATTCTTACCCCATTCCCACATACCAATCATGCCGTAAGTCTTTTTCCCACTATATGTATCGACTATATGAATCATATTACGCTACTGATTATAGTCAAAGATCATATTTCATTTTTTTTAGATATAACATATATTTTCTAATACGAGCGAGTGATTCTCTACTTTTTGTACTTGAATATAAATGGGTGAACCTGCCTATATATAGTCGGGGCTCGGATAAAAGAGGAGGTTTGTGCTAAGTTGACAGCCAACTTAAAATTTTTGTCATCTCTTTATGATATGGATCATTTTAGACGGTGAGAGAGCTGGGAAATAGAAACTAATATCAATTTACCACATTTTTAACAAGATTTAAAATATTGTTAATTATGATTTTTTTTAACATAATGAGAATTTGAGATCACGTTTTGTAGATAATTGTAAATTATTGGATTATGTTAGTTCATATTTTAATTGCGGTGACCCAAAACTTGGGATCTCATATTTCCCACAACATTTCACCTAATGCTTCAATTTTAAGATAAATGTCACATGTACAATAATAACAATATCTTTATATATGGCATACAAATGATATATAAAACTCTATATGAATTACTGTGGAGAATAGAAGATCTCATGTGCAATAATTCTTAGTTAGTTATAAGACTATTTAAGAATTTACACACTAACAGTGAGAGATCCAAGATTTTGAAATTGAGGTTACGATGGATATATTTAAAAAATGCACACAAATATTGTTTAATATTTAAAGTGATACAACAAAATATTATTTAAATTCTTTTAAGAGTTGATTGTGTAACAATACATAAAAAATTAATACACATATATAAAAGAACTAATTGGCGTAATTAAGAAAATATGAGACAACCAAACATAGTTTTTGGTAATATTATTGATCTTGTTAGATTTGTTTTTCTGGGGTATTTTTATTTTTTGCAGATTTTGTCATGTATTTTATTTAGGGTAAATTTCATTTTGTTCCCTATATTATCCTTGATTATCACTGTACCCCTTTACTCTTAATTGTATCACTCTACCATCTTATACTCTTAATTAGTATCATTTTACCCACTTAAGCTTTTAGAATATTATTTATAATCATATACTCAAAACAATGATCATTTTTTCATTACCCATTAGTTTAATTAAAAAATCAATTTAATAACAATTGATATTAATAAAATTGTACTTAATTTCTAAATTAAATTTCATAACTTGATTATTTAACTTTTAATATTAAAAATATTTTATTTTATATTTAATTACTAATTATTTAACTTTAATATAGTCTCTATTAAATTAATATATAATAGGATATTTCTTTTAGCTAATACATTTTATACTTCTAATTTATTGTTAATCACAAACTTAAAATTATATAATATATAGTGCAATTTATTATAGATATGAAATATTATTAGTAGTATTTTAATTATTGATTGAATAATAACAATTTAATAAAAACTATGTTAGATGGAAAAACAAATTATTTTCGCGGTTAATTTTTAATACAAAATATTATTTTACAGTATAATACACAATTTTTAGATTTATTTTGAAAATAAATGTATGAATATATTGATTTATAGAAAATAACCTACAATATATTTATTTAATAAGAACTATATTAATTTTAACAAATAACTAATAAGTTTTCCAAAAATATTATATGTATTTGATGACATTGTTAAATTAAAATAATAGCAGGGACAATTATGTCATTTAATAAAGGAATATGAGGATTAAATTATATTTAAATTGTATAAAGGGGGTAAAGTGATACAAATTGATAGTACAAGAGGGTAAAATAACACAATTGAAAGTATAAGGGGGTAAAGTAATATTCAATAAGAGTATAGGGAGTAACGTGAGATTTACCCTTTTATTTATTCACGTTGTCAAGTCAGTTTTTATTTTTTTGAAATTTTATTGTGGGGATTCATATTGTATTATTTGGATTTTCGAATTACTTTTTTAAAAACGGGAGTACAAATCTATAATTATTATTTTTTTCTACTAAAGATTATAGTTGTACCTCCATCTTACAATATAGATCCGCCACTGCATACTACTCTATATATATAAAAATAAGAAAGTGTTCTAATTTTAGCAAAATCCCGCCAAAATGCTTTCGCCAAATCTGGTAAGTCGTGTTAGGTTTATATGACGATTCTGCATTATAATTATGCCACTTTGCATTGTCAATTAATTATGCCGCAGAAGCTGTTGTGTTACAATTAGAAATTTTAATTGACACTTTTGAATTGTAAATAACATGCTTTTTGAACTTGCCAGCATGCTTTATTATTATTTAATTTCTGACAGTTGTGTTGTCTTGGGAATTAAAAGAGACATTACATACAATATTAAAATATTTAAACTTGTCCTGCATTTGGCAAGTGCAAATATGATTCTTTTTAATTTGTTTCATTTAGTTTTATAGTTACAAAGAAACTCTTTGTGTATTCCGAGGGATGCATGATTTAATCCACTTAATTTTTGTTGCATCGAAAGTGGTACCAATTAATTTTGGCAGCCATTTGTGTCGGCCACCGAGACAAATATTCAAATTTGAATTTCAAATGTTTGTTGCACAAAAAAAGGGAAAATGGTACAAACTAAATATTGATGCATTGGACAGCTGAAAAACTCATAGAGCAGCTAAAAATTGTCCCGAAAATCTAACATTGACGAGAAGTATAAATAGGTCCAGTCATCTTCCCAAACCCACTCATTCTCAATCAAGATACATCTACAAAATCAAAGGTATGTCTAATATTCTGATTTTTCCTTTTGCTTATACAATGAATTTTTATTTTAATTTCTTTAATTCTATTGTCAATTTTCATTATGGATCAATAACATAATGCGAGAATCAAGCACTTAGTAATTCAATAAATTCCAAATAGATATAAGATGAAATATAAAACAATTGTTGCTATTTACAAAATTATTTTTGTTGATTAAAGTTTGACTGAATTTGTCGAGAAAGATTGAAATACGTAGTTTGCTGAATTTTTTGTTCGGTTTTCTTATAGATAATTAAATAAAAACTATTTTTGTTTGTTGGATTTTTTTGATATTGTCTTATTGTTTATTGACATTGTACATTTAATTGTTCGAGTTACTTTTAAGCAAGTTTTTAATCTTTGTATTCTAATTTCATCTCATATCTTTTTTCTTTTGCAGTATTTAAATTTTCATTGGGTTGTGCATTTAAGGATTATTGAGGCTTATTAATACAATATTTTTACACTATTAAAGGGAAAAGAATCTAGGACAATGGTCAGGTACATTTTTTCTTTTGTCAGTTTATCAATAGTTAATTTTTTTTTTTTGATTAATTTGATTAATTTCTATTAATTTTATCCGCCGGTTTAGGAAGATGTTTCATGTGTTGAAGATGAAATACAAAAGCATTGTTTAACATAGGCCGAGAGAGTCAAATAGGTCGGACGAAAGAGTCCGAGGTTGGGTTGGTGACATACATCTTGGTTGATCCCACCATCACTAGAGATTGGACAAAATTATTTTGTTGGTAAAAGTTTTGACTACATTTGAAAGAATGAAATATATAGTTTCTTTGAATTTTTTATGTTCAGTTTTCTTACGGATGATTAAATGGAAACTATTTTTGTTTGTTGGATTTTTTTGATATTGTCTTATGGTTTATTGACATTGCACATTTAATTGGTATGATTATGTTTAGGAGTTTGATTTACTTTTAAGAACTATATTACCTGTATCCATGTTGAATTTCGTTTCTAAAGATCCAAAGCAGGATTTAGGATTTATAATAAAAATTATAAAATAATAATCACATTGAACCAAATATTATATAAAACAACATGAATTACAGTTAAACAAAACATCAAATATCGCAAGTTAAAGGAAGCATAAAAAAACATTAATTTATATTTTATTTCATTATTTATTGAAATCACAGATAAATTTAAATCAAATATTATATGAAACAACATAAATTACAGTTAAACAAAACATCAAATATCGCAGTTAAAGGAATCATTAAAAACATGAATTCATAGTTTATTTCAATATTTACTAAAATCATAGATAAATCACAGATAAATTTATATTTTATTTCAATATTCACAAGACAACACATCCATATCATAAAAAATTATAAATATTTACCTAAGGATGTAGGTATGATAGACATTATTTTTTTTGTCTAATTACAAATGCTAAATATCTTTTGAAATACTAAATGGTTGTGCTTAAATATTTTGACATGTACAGAAAAAATAAACGAAAAAGCCAATATGTAATTGTATAGACTTAAAATTTTCCGATCGACCAAAACCAGACATATTTAAGGAGAATTCAATTGCAAGATATTCCTAGAGTCGGCATCAAAGATTCATAAACGAAATGCAAAGTCACAACAAAGCAAAATGAATAATAATAATACAACTAATATGTAATTGATATTTGCTTAAGTAAATAACAATAAAAAAATCATGTGCAATAGATCAAATGTCCTAATTTAAACAACATTAGATAGTTCCTACTCAAGATATTCCTAAAGTCGGCATCAAAGATTCATAAACGAAATGCAAAGTCACAACAAAGCAAAATGAATAATAATAATACAACTAATATGTAATTGATATTTGCTTAAGTAAATAACAATAAAAAAAATCTTGTGCAATAGATCAAATGTCCTAATTTAAACAGCATTAGATAGTTCCTACTCATCAACTTGAACAAATCAAAAAAAAAAAAAAAGATGGCTATGGATACAACACCAGACGACTGGGGCCCTGGAGCACTTTGTGCGATTATATTTCACCACTAACATGTTGGGTAAAGTAATCATCTCCAGAAAATCATTTGCAAGGAACATGGTTACTTACAAAGTTCATGTACAAACTGCCTTTTACCATTATCATTACATGAAAATATTGCAACTATGGATCTAACACAGTTATATTTAACAAAAAATGAAAAAACTTAATCAGAATATAAATGTAAATAAAGTCAATCAGATTATAATTGAGTCTAAAAGCCTCACTTATCATAGTCAAATGAGAGTAGCTCCAGCCTCAAAATAGTCAAAAGAAATCAGGAGCAATTTCCATATCATCTGCAAATATAAGTGCTCCGAGTGAAAGCAAGAGACTGGGAGGTAAAATAATTTCTAACTTTAGCCTCAAATTTGGTTGTCGCAAATTATTTGGGCCTTTTCGTCAAAACATATTTTTCGGCTAGGGAGGACCAATTACATGGTGTATATGTAAAATAATGATTATATCGGGAACAAAGAATGTAATTTCAGAAGCCCTAAAACAAATCTACAGACTACACATATATAAAGCAAACTACTTTCTTGATATTTATGTGCATTGAAAATTGCAAAGATTACCTTTCAAGCCCATATATGAAATGTTCAATATTATACTTAATTCAATTGCGTCAATTCCAAACTTTGCAATCACTGCAAAATTAAAATTATTTTTCTTTATTATACGAATGACAATCCAAACCGCCCATTCACGACCCGACCAATTTGGCCTCTCTCGACCCATGATCACAACAAGAAGGATTGCGTTGAGTGGGTCTGGTTATCATTTCTGCATGTGGGTTCCTACACCTCTTAGCTTTTTTATGGTATATATAATATATGCTTTACATATACATTGTATATGTTAATATAGTTCTTATGTATATTTAATATTATATCTGACATGTTTATAAATAATATGCAATACTACAATAAAATGTAAGATAAATATATTTAATAACACAAAAACAACACCAAAAAACTTAAAACAATAAAGTTTTATAACGATCAACGTGCCCTGTCGATGCCCCATGACCCCTCCCGACTAGGGTGGATGGGGGAGGTTTGGGTCTTCAAGCACCTGTCGCATCCCATTATCATCTCTAATTATATATTCCGTGCATCGCACGGGTGGAATACTAGTAAATAAATAATAGTAAAGTATGTGAAAAATATTAAGCTACTTAAGCTCGGTTCGTGTTTGGCTGGACCGAAAGTCCTTCAAACTCGATTCAATTAATAATCAAACCAAACTCAAATATAATTTTGAACCTCGAAGAAAATTCTAACAAAATTAACTTAAACAATAATATGTTCGATTCTACTTATTTGTTTACTCCCCTACGGATAAGTTAATATTAGTCGACGAGACATCTCATTTACTTATTTCAAATATAATTAAAATGAATTTGCCATTAACATGAGGTGAACTTTTGAAAAATAAGATTTATATTTTTAAAATATATGATTGAAGATTAAGGATGTGGTCTTTGAAGATAGATCACTTTCTTTTAGTATTTTTAAAAAATAAAGCCAGCGAATGAGCAATTATTTTTAAAAGAAATGTCAGAGAATAAGCAAATTATACACAAAACCACATATATACACCTATGGATGGCAGCTGGATGGAGAGACGCGAGTACCTACCCGCCTAGACACTAATAAAATCATGGATAGGTTTTTTTCTTGGATTTTAGATGGGTATGAGATGAGAAATTACTACTCATTTATATATGGGTAGTGTATGGTTTTACTCATCGGATACCTACTACCTAAACTCATTTGCCCTTTAGTGACTTCCATTTATTTTTTTCACCTAACATGATAGTACATTTCTTCATAGAAGCCCAACATAAATTTCCATTTTGTACAAAGAAGATATGAAGTTGTTACTTTCGTTGAATCTTTGATCATATCAACTCTGTCTTAACTTTGTCAAGTTTGATGGAACTACATGTTTGATGATGTAGTTTTATGAACTAAATGATGAACTATTGTTGATTCTGCAGTATTAAAGGAATTTATTGGTTGCAATTGTATTTATGTGCTACTAGTGATTTAGTTGATGAATGATAATAGTCTGTACTGAATTGCAATATTGAAATAGTTACTTGTTATATTTATTAAGATTTTAACATATTAGACATATTCTTATATAATAATTAGTTTTTAGTAGGGTGCCCATATAAATAGTCATTTAAATATTCATATAATTGTAAGTTTTTATACAAAATAAACGAGTCTTGGGCATACGAGTAGTATATGGATATCAACAGATGGATTTGAGATGGCTACGGGTAATAGACGTAGTTTTTTAATCGGGTTTGAGACGAATACATGTAGTATTAATATTATAGGATTCGGATATGTATATACCTTTAAATGGGTGGACACCCTACATATTGTCATCCCTATATACAACCCACAAGTCAGTCTAATCTTTTTGATAAATTTCATGAAATAAAAGTTTGTCATATGAGTTTGAGGCCACTATAAGAATTTGGCATAGAGAACTTCGTTAGTAATTATTTTGTGCTTATATCATTAATTTATGAAAATTGTTTCGAAAAGTTCTTTATCAACTTATGAAACAAATCAAATTCCCTCACCATTGTATGATTTATTTGACTACTACTTTAATTAATTGTCTAATGAAGCTGACCTAGCTAAGTTAAGTCGCAAAGCCGTGTGAAAGAGTTACAAGTGTATAGAATAAATTAACCTGTAATTATCGAAATGGATGTGTATGTATACTAATTCTATTTATATTTTTGGCTGTTGTTAACTTGTTATAAATATTGATAATGATATTTGGCTAAACTACCGTGAAATCAACGTGGTTGGGACTGAGAGAGAGATTTTTTGAACTAGAAAGGGTGAGTTTGGTGAGAATAACAACCACCAAAACATATGTTCATCAATTGATAAAGGTAGTCATAGGGATGGCAAAATTCCCGCGGGGAATCATTCCCGTTGGTACCCGGATAATTTGGGACGGGGAATCCCCGATTAATTAGGGGATGGGAGTTGGGATGGGGATTCCCCGCTTTTCTGAAACCGGGGATGGGACGGGGATGGTATTTATATCCCCGTCCCATCCCCGCCCCGTCCCCGATTAGATGAAATGGAAATTCCCCGTCTCCGTCCCCGTTCACCGAAATATATATATTATATATATTTATATATATTATTAATAGTCTACTAAAAATAGTTGTTAGTGAGAAGGGTTTATGTATATATATATTTTTTATTTTATTAAATTGTAAAATTAAACCCTAAAAATTATGTGTTTTATATTGTAATGATTTTTAAGTTTTAAAATTACAAGACTTTGTATTTTAAAAATTGTTGTATTTAACTCAATTTGTTAAAGTATTTTATATTATGGAGTTATTATAAGATTAGCTAGTGATTCATGATATTTCATCTATTTTAATTATTAATTATTTTATGTAAAAAATATATTTTTTTTATTAATAAATACAAAACGGGGACCCCGTTCCCCGAATGGGGATTCTCCATCCCCGTACCAGATGTCTAAAACGGGGAATGGTATGAGGATGGTATTTGAAATGGGATTCGGGGACGGGGATGGTATGTCCCATACCAGCCAGGACATACCAGCCCCATCCCCGCCCATTGCCATCCCTAAAAGTAGAACCTTAAATTTATTTATTTGTTGATTCATTTTCATTGACATATATTATTTCAATAGATTCCATTTATTTAAAGAGAATGTGGGATCTTCATTTTCTCTTTGATGAAAGAGATTGCCGGCAATGCAATATACTAATAGATGGTTTGAGTTAGATACAATTGGCAACATTATGTTGCAAATAGAGCCTTTTGCCCTACTTGGAACTGCAATATTTGAAAATCCATCACCATTTGTTTTTTGTTTTTTTTGTATTATTTCAACCCTAGCTTCCAAATTGAATGTAAAATGCTAAGTTGGGTATAGACTTGGAAGCTCAAGTCACATTCAAAGAGAATACATGAATAGTTTAAGTGCAAAGGGCTAAAGCTCGATGATAAATAGCGTAAATTGAATAAGTGGTTGAATGAAGGAATTTATAATACTTGTGTTAGTTGTTACTATGAGGTTTTGGAGGGTGTGTAAACCATTTGGCCTGTTGAGTCCATTGAGAAGATTCGATCCTATAGGTCTCTTTTAAGGAATTGTTATTTTTTTTGAGTGGAAATAGGAATTCATTAGAAAATCAAATCCGAAGAAACCAAGTCTACCAAATGGTCGGGAATAGGTCCAATCATTGGTGTAGTGCACTGTAAATTCAAGGCATGACGAGCTATAGAATGGGCTAACAAATTGCCCGACCATCTAACAAAGCTAGGGACAACACTACTAAAGGAACTAAAAAGCGAGAAAATATCATCCAAAATATTGTCGAGGTACGACAGATCTTCCCTTCTATTTTTCATCTTGTAGTAGAGATTTAAATTGTCAGTCTCGACTACAACCTTCGACAACTGCATATCGCGGGCTACCTTCAGACCTTCCCTACAAGCGAGTGCTTCGGCTACCTCCACGGAATTATTCGAGTCCTCCCACTTCATCACGCATTTAACCACATCTCCGTTGCTGCAACGTATGACAGCACCCAGGCCCATACCTTGGCTCTCCACTATGAAGCGTCGGAGTTGACCTTTACAAAGCCTGATTCCGGGGGACACCAGTAGTCGTCCATCATTTGGGCAGGTGTCAGCGAGTGCCTAGCTTGGAAGCATGATAGATGTTCCTCAAGTCTTGTAACTGCCAACGTGAAACACCTTGTATGGTCCACCTCTAAATTGTTAAAGGTTAGTTTATTTCGTGCATCCCAAACCACCCACATAAGCATTACAAATAGTTGTTGACTGCATGCATCTCCATGATCCATCATATGACTAATCCATTCCCCTATATTCCATTGATCCATATTTCAGTGAATTTTTTTAATACGTAAGGGAGATGTTTCCCAGAAGAAACGCACCCAAATGCAATCCCTTAGAGCATGTTCAGTGGTTTCAAGCTCCGCACCACATCGTCTGCACACCTCATCCACTCCAACTCCCTTTCTTCTTAGCGCAACTTTGGTCGGGAGAATACCTTGTACACACATCCAGATAAATAACTGGACCTTTGGAGGAACATCAAGCTTCCATATCCATCTCCAAATTCTTGTTGAATCCCCAGACGATGAAGGTAGGCCCTGATCACATTCAAACGACTTTTGCAATTTTGTACCCGATTTCACTTTGTATATTTACCATCCTTCGTAAATGCCACACCGGTCGGTCGGGTCTCGCATTTGTAACGTAGAGGGATAGAAAAAATAGCCCTGGTATCAGCATCATTAAACCTTGCTCTGATTTTTTGATGATCCCACCCATGCCCATTATCGCCAAAGAGGTCACAGACCCGCAGCTGCAAAACAGGGTCTCCAATAGTTGAAGACGGCTTGAAACCCGGATTATCCCCTATCCACGGATCTGTCATTGCACATATACTACGCCCATCCCCAACATTCCACCGAATACCCTTTTGAAGAATTTTCCGACCCTCTACAATGCTTCTCCATGTGTAGGATGGATTATGGCCAATTGTAGCGTCAAGAAAATTGCTTCTCGGGAAATATTTGGCTTTAAGAATTTTGGATAGAAGGGAGCCCTCATTTTGAACGAATCTCCAGCCCTGCTTGGCTAACATTGCAGTGTTAAAGCATTTTATATCTCTAAAGCCTAGTCCTCCTTCCCGCTTAGAACGACATAGATTGTTCCATGATCGCCAATGAATCCTCCGTTCCTCCCGTCGCTGTCCCCACCAGAAGTTACTCATGATCGAATTTATCTGATTACAAATATTTTGGGGCATTGAGAATACGCTCATCAGGTAAGATGGGATCGCTTAAGCAACCGCTTTAATGAGAACCATTTTTCCGGCCGCCGATAGAGACTTGCTCTTCCAATTTTTTAACTTTTTACGAACTCTATCCACGATGAGGGAAAATATCTCCTTCTTCGACCGTCCGATCACCGCCGGAATTCCAAGATACACCGCATGTTTCTGCACCAAAGAGACACCCAACTGGTTTGCCAATAGTAGCTTACGATTGTTCGAGATACCCTTACTAAAAGATATCTCAGATTTCTCTAAGCTAATCCTTTGACCTGAAGCCCCCTCGTATAGCGAAATAATATCTTTTACCTTCCGAATCTCCCTTTCATTTGCCCTTCCAAAAATTATACTGTCATCGGCAAAGAAAAGATGTGATATATCAGGAGCATGACGACACACTCGGATCCCATGGATACTCCCTGCCGCCTCAGCCTTTCTAATCAGGGATGAGAAGGCCTCCGCACAGAAAAGGAACAGATAAGGGGAAAGAGGATCCCCTTGGCGAATCTCCCGAGTCAGAACAAATGATTGACCTGGCACACCATTAAGTAAAATCGAAAAAGAAACCGAGGTGACACAGTTCATAACGAGAGAAACAAAAGATGCATGTAAACCAAGTCGAAGCATAACCATACGAAGAAAGGACCATTCTACTCTATCGTACGCCTTTGACATGTCAAGCTTAAAAGCAAAAGACCCCCTCTGTTTAGCAGAGTTATTTTTCATCTGGTGGAATATCTCAAAGGCAAGCAACGCATTATCAGTGATTAAACGACCTGGGACGAAAGCAGATTGAGTGTGGAAGATAAGACTCGGAAGAACCAACTTTAGTCTATTAGCAATTGTTTTCGTAATAAGTTTAAAAATTACGTTGCAAAGGCTAATAGGTCTAAAGTTTGTGACATTATCCGCCTTTTTCTTTTTTGGAATAAGCACAATGAAGGTGTCATTAAAAGATGTCGGGTTGACCCCTTCATTGAGAACTTTGAGCGCACATTTAATAATATCCGACTTGACCAACGACCATAATTTAAGAAAGAAAAGAGCAGGCATACCATCAGGTCTGGGCGATTTAGTCGGGTGCATCTGAGACAATGCAGTCACCACCTCCTCCGCATCGAAAGGTCGTGTAACAATTCATCGTATCCTCTGTCTCTTTTGGGTCCATGGCATCCAGAACCCGACCCATATCCAGATGAGTTTCAGCTGTGAAAAGATCTTTATAGTATCTGCTAAATTCTTTCGCTATCTCCGCCTCGTCTTCAATCCATCCCCCATCCACTTTTTTTATTTTTTCAATAGTATTCCTACTCCTTGACCGCTAGCTGTTCTATGGAAGAACCCCGTGTTTCTGTCCCCATCTTTTATCCAATTAGTTCTTGCTCATTGATGCCACATTTTCTCCTGTTTAAGATGGAGTTCTTGGAGTTTATTTTCCAGCATTTTTCGACTGAGTAACTCAAATTGCGATGGCAGTCTATTTCCAGATTTTTGGAGCTCGATTTCGCACTCCTTTATTTGGCTTTCAACATTTCCGAATTGTTCGTTCTCCCATTTCTTGAGACTATTACCGCAATGCTGAATTCGTAGCTTGATGGAGTTCGTATTAGTCCCCGTATCTGCCACAGCCCAAGCTCTATTTACGACCCTTTTGCATGACTCGTCCATGAGCCACATGGCTTCGAAAAAAAAAATTTCCTCCTCTTAGGTCTCTGCTTTCCTCTCCCTGATTGAGATTTTCGCCACTCTATCACTATAGGGCAATGATCTTACGCAAGCCGGGGGAGATGTTTAACTTCGTAGCCCGAATATAAAGAAACCCACTCCGAGTTAGCTAGGTACCGGTCCAGTCGCTCCTGAATATTATCCTCCCCAGATTGACCATTCGTCCATGTATAAGAGAACCCGGTATAGCCCAAATCTTCCAAATTAGCGTCGTGAATGGCCATATGAAATTCCTCCATTTTATTCGCATCCTTTGACCGGCCCCCGATCTTTTCGAAATTGTAAAGAATCTTATTAAAGTCCCCGACACACAATCAGGGTAAGGGCGATTGGTGTGCTAGGGTCCTTAACAGATTCCAGGTAAGTCTCTTACTTTCCTCATTTGGCCAACCATATACACCCGTAATTCTCCATTCGGCATTTCCGTCCCGAACTAAGCCGTCAATATGATGTAGGGAGGAGGATAAAATCGTGATCTCATACCCCGCCTTCCAAAAAAGATAGAGACCCCCACGTCTACCTCCTGTCGACATATCACAATCCACCGTATGCCATCCATCAAAACCCATTTTTTCAACAATATCATCCATTTCTGTCTGTAATAATTTCGTTTCCATAAGGAAAACCAAAGAGGGATCTTGAGATAATATTTGACGTTTCAAATAAGCACTAATCGGTGGGTTCCCAAGCCCTCGACGGTTCGGCTTAAGCAACTCATTGTTCCGGCCGGGGATCGCTTGGCAAGCGACCTCCGCCGATATGACAAACTTAGAAGGGGCATCGAAGATTCCGAATTCTTTCGCTTTTTTGGTTACAATATTATCAGAAGTAGATTGATCAATGAGGACTGGGGTGGCTTGGCATTTTTGGGGTATGTGATGAGGTTGGGATTTTTTCATGGGTGTACGTGTTTTGAGATGGGTCCAGACATTGGTTGGTTTTGTTGTGAGTACGGGTTGGGGGTTAGGGGCTGGGGAAGATATGGGGATTTGGTTGGGGTTATCCAGAAGATTGGATATTTGGTTTGGAGTGTTTTGGTGGTTTAGCTGTTCGAGTGGAAGGGGGCTATAGGTTGGAGTTGAGTTGGTTTGAAGTTTGGGGTTGGGGTCTGTTATGGGTTGGGTTGGCTTGTTGGTTTGAAGATTGTTATTTGTACCTGGGTTTTTGCTGTCAAGCTTGGCAATGATTTGTTCAAGGGTTTGGGTGGTGATATTGGTTTTGATGTCCAATAAGGTCGGGTTAGATGTTTTTGTTGTGGTTTTGTGCGTTGGGGAAGATGTCAGGGATAGTGAGTCAAGCGATCGGTAGATTTGTCCAGGAAAGAGGAGATTATTATTTCCTTCTTGTGTGCGAAGGGCCAGTTCGTTGGTGTAGCGAGTAAGAGATCTTTCGTCGGGATACTGGATAGGGTTATCTTGGTTTGGGGGTTGGGTTTTGTAGGAAGAGGCAGATGAGGATTGGGGAGTTTCTTTGCCGAAAAGAGAACGGGCAGGTGGGTTAAGGAATTGTTATTATTTTTTAAGTTTCTCGTAATTGAGTCATGCCTCATCAATTTCATAAACAATGTCAAAGTTTGGATGATATATAGATTGTCTTCATGCTCTCTACCTTTCAATTGAATCTACCACTGAAGAGGGATTGTAATTCATTTCATCGACGTTGAATCAGCTAAAGAAATATACAGTTTTAAAGAATTACTTATTTTTGTTGGGTATGATCTATCTGCCTCAATAGATCGGCACACGTAGTACCGAAGAACAAATTACAGACTCAATCAAAAGCCTATTAATACAAATATACTTCTAGACTCGATTGCAGAAAGTAAAGTACAAAGAATGAATATGAAAGTTACAAGTAAAATATAACACAACTGTAAAAGGGATAAAACCCTAAGATCCGAATATTAAAAGATTCGGCTCAGGGACTGGAATCCCTACACAAAGTCACCACGAATCACCCAGAGAACCAATGCAAAGCACCCAAGAATAGTCTCGCCACAAGAAACCTCCAAACAAGCCCTCAAAGTGTTTTCACTCAGAAAACCCTAGAAAATACCCCAGATACCCAGTAAACCCTAATCTCACTCAGAAGTAGGATTGTACACCGAGAAATGGTGGACACACACTCGTATCACACAGATCTGTATCCCAACCCAGAAATCACACAAAGATCCAGTGAGGATCTTGAATTTTCTAGAGAGAGAAAGCAACGAGAGCACATAACTCAGAGAGAGATTCAAGAGATGAGAGAGAAAGCAACTTGCAGAATGAATTAGGGTTTTGGGTACCAGGCATTTTATAGGGCCAGTGAATGGCTCAGATTGATCCAACAAAATGGACGCCTGAGATCAAACAGAGAGGATTCGCGGACAAGGGATTCGGATCCCGCAGTCCGAGTAAATAACCCGGTGATCAAAGAGGAGTGGGCTTGGGCTTGGGTGGCATAATTGGGCTGCTGGACATTGGGCTTAATCATTGTGTAATGGGCCAGCACAACAATGGGCCAAATAACATAACAATCTCCACTTTTGTCTCATTGTGATTCAATTAGACAATAAAAAAAAAAAGGTTCGATCATCATCATTGCCGATTGCCTTCCCGGCAAAGACTTAAGGCGAGAAGGACTTAAGTTACAGAAGCACTCAAGCTAACTGTAACTGAGTAAGGATCTCAACAAGCACACAACAAGTCAAGTTCCCCCCATTGAATTAACATAAGCACAGAGCAAAAATCAATTCAATAGTTTTGGATTCAACAGAAACACACAGTAGCTGTTAAAACCCAACATAAAGGGTAACTAACCGGGTAACTAATCACCAGTGTCAAAATTTAGAATTTTTAAATAGGTTTTGAACTTTGATAGGGGTAGACACTTAGTACCCATATCAGCTGGATTGTATTCAGATGCCACTTTTTCAAGACAGATAAGACCTTTTGAAACAATATCCCTTATGTAATGAAACCTAACATCAATATGTTTGGTTCTGTCATGAAAAACTGGATTCTTACAAAGTTGAATACCAGATTGAGAGTCAGAAAATACAACAACCTTTTGTTTTAGAAAACCAATTTCAGAAACAATACCTTTTAACCATAAGGCTTCTTTTAAAGCTTCAGTTACAACCACATATTCTGATTCTGTAGTAGACAGAGCCACAATATGTTGTAACTAGGATTTCCAACTAATACAAGAACCACACAGAGTGAAAACATAAGAGTTTGTTGATTTTCTGTTATCTTTATCATTTGCATAGTTGGAATCCACATATCCTTTTAAAACAACACCATTTTCACACTTAGAAAATTTAAGGCAATAATCAGTTGAATGTCTCAAATATCTCAATAACCACTTCAAAGTATTCTAATGCACCATTCCAGGATTATACATAAATCTACTAAGGCAAGAAACAGCATAAGCAATGTCTGGTCTAGTACTGACCATTAAATACATAACAGATCCAATGGCATTAGCATAAGGAATGTTTTGCATAGAAAGAATTTCAGGATCAGTTTTAGGGGACTGATCCCTACTTAACACAAAATGAGAAGCAAGAGGGACATTCACAGATTTTGCATCACTCATAGAAAACTTTTGTAAAACATTTTCAACATATGAAGACTGATGAAGATAGATCACAGAGTTATTTCTATCCCTATCAATATTCATACCAAGTATTTTCTTAGCATCACCTAAGAATTTCATATCAAATTTAGCACTTAAGCAATTTCTCACATAGTCAATAGTCTTAATGCATGGACCAGTCAAAAGCATATCATCAACATAGATCAGAAAGAAAACAGGGGACTTAGCATCAAGTTTGAAATACATGCAATGATCAAATTGGCTTCTACAGAATTTCAAATCAAGCATGCACTGGTCAAATTTCTTATTCCACTGTCTAGGTGATTGCTTTAATCCATACAAAGATTTTTTCAATAAGCACACATGGTTAGGTTTGGTTTTATCTTCAAAACCCTCAGGTTGTTTCATAAAAATTTGTTCTTCCAAATCACCATGTAAAAAAGCAATTTTAACATCAAGTTGCTTTAGTTCCCAGTCAAACTGAGCCACTAAAGCTAGCATAATTCTCACAGTTACAAACTTCACAACATGTGCAAAAATCTCAGTGTAATCAATGCCTTCTTTCTGCGTAAAACCTTTCGCAACTAATCTAGCTTTGTATCTAACACCTTCATTTTCTTGTTTAATTTTAAACAACCATTTACAATCAACAATAGAACAATTAACAGGTTTTGGGACAAGTTCCCAGGTGTTATTAACATACAAAGAGGTCATCTCATCTTGCATAGCACTTAGCCATTTCACAGAGTTCACAGAGTTTACACCATCAGAATAGGTTTTAGGCTCAGAATTCTCAATTGATTCAAACACAGAGAACACATAAGAAGTTAAGTGAAAATCAGCAAACTTGTTTGGAATTCTAATGTTCCTTCTAGTTCTATCTCTAGTTAACACATAGTCATTCAAGTTATCATTTTCAGTATGCTCATGATTCAGATCAGTATCAACAAGATGGAATTCATCATGCACATTATCATTCAAATCAACATTGTCATTCTCAATATCATTGTGCACATCATTAGCATTCACAGGATCATGCTCAACATCAATCATATCCGAATTATCATTCACAGAAATAGAAGGCACATTAGAAAGCTTCACCTTATTAGGAGTAGTGTGGCTTTGAGTTTCAGAAACACTTTTAGAAACATCAAGGCAGGGAAACTCATTTTCATTAAAGACCACATCCTTGCTGATTAATACTTCAAAACCATTTTCAGATTTGGACCACAATCTGTACCCTTTGACCCCATCTGGGTATCCCAAAAAAACACATTTTAAAGATCTTGGATCAAGTTTGTCAACCTTTTAGTGGACAAAGGCTGAACAGCCAAAAACTTTAAGATTTGAAAAGTCCACATGTTTACCAGATCAAACTTGTTCAGGGTATTTCCCTTTCAAAGGTATAGATGGTGATCTGTTGATCACATATGCAGCTGTATGAACAGCTTCACCCCAGAACTTTTTGGAAAGTCCAGATGTACTTAACATACTTCTCAGCCTTTCCAAAAGAGTTCTATTCATCCTCTCAAAGAACACCATTTTCTTTGAGGGGTGTAAGGCACAGACTTGTGTCTTACAATGCCTGATTCAACACACAGTTGATCAATGAGTTGGTTACAGAATTCCAACCCATTGTCAGTTCTCAAATACTTAATCTTTATCCCAGTCTGATTTTCTATCAAGGTTTTCCAATTTTAAAGTTTTTCAAAAACATCAGACTTGTTTTTCATAAGAAATACAAACACTTTTCTTGAAAAATCATCAATCACAGACAGAAAATACCTATTCCCACCATGGGTAGGAACACTGGCAGGACCCCAAACATCAACATGAAAGTATTCAAGTATATCAGTATAAGTAGATTGTTTTGGATAAGAGGAAGTAGGGAAGCTAACTCTTTGTTGTTTACCATAAACATATGAGTCACAGAAGGGCACACAAGTAAGTTTATCATTACCAAAACAGCCTTCTTTATGCAACAATTCAAGTCCTTTAGAACTAATATGACCAATCATTTTATGCCAAAGTTCAGTTTTGTCATTCACAGAGTTCAAATTGGTCACAGAGTTCACATTGCTCACAGAATTTTGCATGCAAGGAACAGACTCAGTATAGCAAACATACAAATTCCTTTTCTTTTCAGCTTTAGCAATAATAAGGGAGGAACCTTTCATGATTTTCATCAAACCCTTACCTCACCTTCCCTCATAACCATCATGCTCAAGCATAGCACAAGAGATCAAGTTATTAGACAAATCAGGAACATGCCTTACATCATTCAGAGTAAAAACAAAACCAGAATCAAGTTTCAAGCACACAATACCAACACCAATTGCTTGACATTTCTTATCATTAGCCATGGAAACAGATCCATTTTGCACAGAAGTATAAGTGGCAAACAAGTGTTTAAATGGTGTCATGTGAAATGTGCAAGCAGAGTTAATAAGCCAATCATTTTCACTGAAAGAATTTGAAGGCACAACATTTACAGAATCATGCAACTCATGCACCATAAACACATCACCCATATAATCATTGCCAGTTGTCAAGTTCACAGAGTCATTGGTTTGATTCTTGTTATTTTGGTTATTGTTTTGATTATTGTTCTGGTTATTCCTGGGTTTAGCACATTCTTTGATGTAATGGCCATGTTCACCACAATTGTAACACTTCATATTGTTCTTAGGTCTAGAACTGGACCTACCTCTGCTTTTACTTCTCTTTCTACCAGAGTTTCTGTTATTTTTTTTAATTAAGTTGGGAGTACTGGTTGGAGGGGAGGATATAAATACCAGAGTTTCTGCTATTGTTATTCCCACTTTTCCTGTTTTGAGTTCTACCCCTGACATGCATAACCTTCCCTGACCCATGTTCATTCCCCTTAGATATTTTCAGATCTAATTCCTTACTCTTAAGGCCATTAATCACAATATCAAGTGTAATAGAGTCTCTACCATACTTAATGGCAGATTTCACATCAGCATAGGAACCAGGAATGGCATTCAACAACACAATAGGGGTATAATCATCAATGTTTTTATCAGCAGTAAGTTTGATATCTTGTATCAATTTTGTAAAAACATCCAAGTTCTCATTCATATCCTTAGTCAAATCAAGTTTGAATCTAAAAAACTTTTCCAGTAGAAAGAGTTTTGAGGGTAGGGAAGTTTCAGTGTAAAGTTCTTGCAATTTATCTCAAAGAGCTTTGGCAGAAGTTAACTTGCCAACTTTTCTCAAAACAACATCAGAGAGATTAAGAATAATGGATGAGTAAGCAAATTCATCAAGTTCAGATTTTATTTCAACAGTATCTTCATCAGAATACTTTTGATCAATAGCTTTAAAACATTTCTGCTGAATTAAAATCCCCTTCATCTTTTGTTGCAAGATAGAAAAATCATTTTTCCCATTAAAGGGTTCCATATGATAACCAGATGCACCATCCATATTCACAGATAAAGCCACAGAGGATATCACAAGAATACATCACAAAAGCAGGTATCACAATTATCAAATAGAACAACAGAAGCAATAAGTAGGTGGACCCACACAGAGTCCAATTTAAATGACAACAAAAATAAGAGGCAAAAATGGACCACACAGAGTCCAGCACCGAGCAGGTGAACAAATCAGGCAACACATGATCACACAGAGTCCAAGAAACCCAAAAAATAGCAACATAAATGAAATAGAAGCACTAGGGTGGATTCCCCTCGCACCTCAGGATTCCACTGCGCTCGTGACACAGGGTCAAGAGGCTTGAAGCTTAGGGTTTCCCTAACTACTACTGACTGAAATTAAAAGAATAGAGAGAGAGGGAACAAGAAATCCTTACAACCAGGAGCCAGTCCTGGGTTCTCACCACAACTGGATATACCAGGGAGCCAGTAAATCACCAAGAAGCTCAAGAACCAGAAACACCAACCCACCAAGAGGCAGATAGGTGCTCTGATACCACTATTGGGTATCTATCTGCCTCAATAGATCGACACACGTAGTACCGAAGAACAAATTACAGACTCAATCAAAAGCCTATTAATACAAATATACTTCTAGACTCGATTGCAGAAAGTAAAGTACAAAGAATAAAATTGAAAGTTACAAGTAAAATATAACACAACTGTAAAAGGGATAAAACCCTAAGATCCGAATATTAAAAGATTCGGCTCAGGGACTGGAATCCCTACACAGTCACCACGAATCACCCAGAGAACCAATGCAAAGCACCCAAGAACAGCCTCGCCACAAGAAACCTCCAAACAAGCCCTCAAAGTGTTTTCATTTAGAAAACCCTAGAAAATACCCCAGATACCCAGTAAACCTTAATTTCACTCAGAAGTAGGATTGTACACTGAGAAATAATGGACACACACTCGTATCACACATATATGTATCCCAACCCAGAAATCACACAAAGATCCAATGAGGATCTGGAATTTTCTAGAGAGAGAAAGGAACGAGAGCACAGAACTCAGAGAGAGATTCAAGAGATGAGAGAGAAAGAAACTTGCAGAATGAATTAGGGTTTGGTACTGGCATTTTATAGGGCCAGTGAATGGCTTAGATTGATCCAACAAAATGGACGCCTGAGATCAAACAGAGAGAATCCACGAACAAGGGATTCGGATCCCGCAGTCCGAGTAAATAACCCGGGGATCAAAGAGGAGTGGGCTTGGGCTTGGGTGGCATAATTGCGCTGCTGGACATTGGGCTTAATCATTGTATAATGAGCCAGCACAACAATGGGCCAAATAACATAACAATTTTCTTTGACAGAATTTTGTCCTAGTTTGCTTTAGTTCTCGATCTCATTATTTTTAAGTTCATACAAGGCTTGCAAACCCTCTTAATGTATGATTATACAACTATAAATAAAAACTCATGGGCAATTCAAACAAGTAATTAACTAAGGGTAGGTCTCTTGTAAGACCATCTTACATATCCTATTTCGTAAGACGGATCCTACCCGCAACCCGCCAGCCCACGCCCAGCCTACCCACCCAGGCCACCAGCCTATGCGCCCCAGCCCACCCGCCCAACCCCTCTTATTTTAAAAAAAAAAGAGCTCCACAGGGGAATTGAACCCGCAACCTTAATAAATTTAAGGTGGTGTTCTACCACTATACCACTAGTGCTTATTATGCAAATTTAGTATAACAATTTATATAAACCCATTCATAAAATACGTCTGGTAATTAAAAATTTTTTTAAAACGCCTATAAATGTAAAGGCTAAGAATCGAACCCAAGTCTATTAAAAAAACATGATACATTATATCAATAAATTGATACTTATAAAAGGGTTACTTTAACTATATCATATTTATTTTTATTTTTTCTTCTTTCCTTCATTTCTAATTTGTGGCTATATTAAAAAGCATGATACTTTATCTCAAAAAATAGATACTTTAACGTATAAAAGTGTTACTTTAACTCTGTTATATATATATATATATATATATATATATATATTTATTGTAATATATTCATAATTTGTGACTATATTAAAAAAGAAAAATAAATATGACAGAGTTAAAAGTACCACTTTTATGAGTAAAAGTATTAATTTTTTGAGGTAAAGTATCATGTTTTTAATACGGTCACATATTAAAAGTCATTACATTGAAGAATCACAAATGTATCATATTTAACATCAAAAGTATCACTATTTCCAGCACAAGTATTAGTTTTTCACTGTAAAAAAACATTTGTTATGAGCTAGAATGAGTACATAAAAAAATCTTATTTTTTGAATATATAAGAATTAGAGTTTCAATGTTCACCTTAAAAGTATCATATTTCTTACTTAAAAGTATCACTATTTTAATATAAAGTATCACTTTTTATTCAGAGAATTTAAAATTTTAAAATGTCATTGTCCATCATAAAAGTATCATATTTAATATCAACTGTATCACTATTTCCAGCACAAGTATCAGTTTTTCAATGTCAAAAAAATTAGCTACGAGATTAGAATGAGTACATAAAAAAATCTTATTTTTTTTGAATATGTAAAATTAAAGTATCAATGTTCACTTTAAAAGTATAATATTTATTACTCAAAGGTATCATATTTTTTGCGGAATATTATTGTTGAATAATAGAATCCAATATCTTAGGGGGCAATAGTTTGAAGTGCAATGAAGGGATGATAATGAAGCTTTATGTGAGAGTAACAATGAAAATTTGTATGGGGTTAAGAGAGTTGCAGATTTTTGTAGGAAAAATTACTTGGAGGGGAAGAGTTTGTGTTGTGCTCAATTTTTATGTGGCAGCAACAATACATAAAAGCTTTGGGAATTTGTAATAAATTAAGAATGGTGTTATATACATGGTTATACTAAAATTGCACAAGAAATATCAGTAGCCTAGCGGTAGAATAACATCTGGCCTGGTATTAACCTGAGTTCATTTCCCAGCTGGTGTGTATTCTCAGCTCCAATTTTCTAATTTTTAAATTAAGCGGATCTAGCCGTGTTGGGCGGACGTGTGTAACTTGGGCCGGGTTGTTGGGCCCAGCGTGTTATGGGGGGCTATTAGCTGCAGTTTTTTTTTTTTAAATATTTACTGGATCCAGCGGGTTGGGCGGTTGGGCGGGCTGTAGAATCCGTTTTACGGAATAGGATCCGTAAGACGGTCCTATATGATTTTTTGCCATTAACTAAAAGTAGAGATGTTAAATGGGGCCGGAGCATGATCGGACTAAATCATTACTCTAAGTTAATTTAACGATTTCTTGATAGTACGTTCACAATTTTGTCACTTAAGCGTTCTCGTCCTACTTTCATTGCTAGCCAATTAGATGCGAGATGAGAACGACTCTGTGTCTAATGTGGTACATAAAAAATCTATATTTATAAAACTACAACAAAAATTGAGTCGAAAACTATGACAAAGGATAAAGTATAAATTTGTAAAAGTAAAGGTAGAAAACGAAGATAAAACAATTAATTTGGAGCAAACTATAACTTATTTTAACATTAGTTTTATACGCCCACTATTGTACTTATTTTTAAATTATGTAAACATTAATCTATATGTATTATATTATTTAATTTGTAGTTATGATACAACTTATTACTATTAATATAAATTAGTTTTTCAAAAATTATTAAAATATATATATATAATTTTATATAATTTTTAGATTATTAATTATAAATATTATTCAAAAGTCTATATTAGTCGATCAATTTAGTATGTGCATGAGAAATACAATTATCTAGACCAACTCTAATGCAACTTTATCCCCTCAAAAATCTCCAAAATAAAGTTAACAATCCCCCTCCAACCCTCCCAAAATTTGGCGTTAAAATAAAGATGGCTACAGTGTTGCGTCAAAACGCAACACTGTGCTATTGCGCTATCTCAATCTTTTGTTTTTTTTTTTTTTTTTTTTAATTGATTTAACGTTATCTAATGGGATAAACATATAATACAAATTCACTATTAATTTTATATCTTCCAATAATATTAATGTATTATTATTTTATATATATAAATATTTTTAATAAAATTTGATTGTAATATTTTAGTATTTATATTTATTTTACATAAGCACATAATTATTTAAATAAATCTAACTATTTAGATTTATATTATTATTTATTATATATTACATTATCAAAATTACTTTTTTTAATAAATCTAATTTTATAATGTTCAATGTTGCGTTTTTATTTCTCTACTAGCAAATTGTTATAAATTATATTAATTATTATTACATATTATTGAAAAACATAAACTGAATATAATCATAAAATATATAATAATGAAATATTTTTTAAATTAAATAAATATGCATTTTGTAGCCAAATATTAATATATATCTGATTTTTTAATAAAATAGTTTTTGTATTGAAATAATAAGGAATATTTCTTTTTGTGCAAAATTTAAAGTAGATGGATTGAAGATGATTTTTAAGTTTGGTGCAGAAATTACACAAGTTTATTGCAAAAATTGCACTAAAATAAAATTGTGGGTTGAAGATGGTCTTAGCCACATCTTTATTTCCTATGTGGTTTTGGTGACAATAGCACTAATAGTTGTGACGAAGGATCAATATGAATGCAGACAAAAATAAATATGTAGACTTGGTGAAATTTACATTTCACAAGCTCACATTAGCAATATTGTCAGTTTCCATTAAATAACAGTACATAATAGTTATGCATAGATGGAAGTACTATGATTTTTGTTGTCAAAAATTACAATAAGAGATAACGGGGGTTAAAAATGTCATTTCAGGATAGCTACAAATATCCAATCATTTTGTCCAATGAATTTGAGTCCTTTCTTCCTCTAAATCAGAGTCTGTTTTGTTCCTTTCCTTTCTTTATTTAAAGCTAAAAAACGACGTCGGTGCCTCTCTCTCTCTCTCTCTCTCTCTCTCTCTCTCTCTCTCACACACACACACACACACAGTAACTGTGTGGCAGAATTTCACGGAATTCTTGTGGTTTACCCTCTCTCTGTCTCCTCCATTTTTCATTATCTCTGGTAGAAATCCACAATTCGTATGCCGTAAAAATCCTGATTTTACACGCTAAACATTTCAAAAAAATAAAAAAAGAAAAAAATGGTACTGCACTGAGATCCCATCTCACCTTCTCCTATCATAATCATATCATAAAATATAGACTGGCAATACGTGAATAGTTAAAAAACAAAGAAAATAAAAATTAACCCCACAAAAGTTGAATCCTTTTTTCTGCTGTATCTCACGCATGTCTATATTATATATACAGGTATCTTCTCCTCACTACAAGCTTCTTCATTGAGATCAAAGCCGCTTATCTGAGGCACCGACACTTCGCGTTTTACACACAAAATGTGCCAATGAGCGGAGCTGATGCTTTATTTGTCCCAGATCTGTGTTGAGAATTTTTAAAGGTACGTGAAAGACCCAGCTGCCCCCAGCTGATTCTTTTGTTTGTTTATAATGCGCGTCAAGAAATCTTGAAATGTTCTTGTTATTTGAGATGTTTTTTTGATCAGATCTTGTTGTTCCGTTTAAGTTTCTGGGCTTGGTTTCTTCTTCATGATGTTGATGTTTTCTTTAATTGTGATGTATAGTCTAGATCTGGGCTGTTGAAGTTTGTGTTTCTTTTAGTAAGATTTGTCTGGTTTTGTGGCAATCAAGAATGATAAGTTTGCCTGAGGGATCTTTTAGATATGCATTGGTTACCAGCAAATGCAATTTGATTGCAGAAACAATTTAATCGTTTGGATAATATTCTGTTTGATCAGGTTTTTATTTGTTTCTTAGACTGATCTAATGATTATCTGGATTTGATTACTTTTCGTATTTCTTCATTGTCGAATTTTTTGCGATTAATGCTGTTGTTTGTTATTTTTATAATATCATACTTAACTGGTAAGCGGTTGTGATTTTGGATTTGAAGAATTTAATTGTATGCTACAGAGTCGTACTATTTAATGTCATATCATGTGCTTCTTTGCTCGTATCTTGAATGAAATTTGATGTTAGGTTCACTTTTTTCATTTGATCTTGCTGTAGGTGCAATAAGATAAAGTATCAGGACTGATTGAAACATACAAGTGGAAGCATGGCTTTAGGAAAATACTCTAGAGTTGATGGTAGGAAATCATCGTCGGGCTATTGTTCAACGGTCACAATTGTGGTTTTCGTAGCCCTTTGTCTGGTTGGGGTATGGATGATGACATCATCATCTGTAGTCCCTGTTCAGACTTCAGATGTGTCACAGGAGAACAAGAATGAGGTGAAAACACCGGTGACCGAGAGCAATGTTGAGAATAAAAATGATGCCACCAATAATGAGGACAGTAATAATGCTAGCGAAGATAACAACACTCCGACTGACGAGGGAAAACAGAAGCAGTTTGAGGATAACCCGGTGATTTGCCCGGGATGCAACCAAAGGGGACAATAATGTGAGTTCAAATCCGGTCGAGAAAAAGGATACGTCTGAAGAGACGGCAAAGAACACCGAGGAAATGCCGGATCAGAATGGGAATGAAAAGAAAGATGACGGAGAAGAAAAAAAGGAAGATGGATCAAAAGATGAGTCGGAAAATGGAGAGAAAAAGAACGGTGATGGGGAACCTCAGGTGGAGAACCGAGACTCTGAATCCGGAGAGACCAAAGAAAATACTTCCGATGACAGCGAGAAAAAGTCTGAAGATGATTCAGGCAAAACAGATGGAGAGAAAGGAGAAGGCCAAATAGAGGAGAAGGTGGAGAACAAGAAAGACGAGAAAAAGGACAATTCGAGTGAAGTGTTTCCTTCTGGCGCTCAATCAGAGCTTTCGGATGAATCAACAACCCAAGGAGGATCGTTTTCAACTCAGGCAAAAGAGTCGAAAAATGAAAACGAAGCCCAAAAATCATCTCAATCAAAGAATCAAAATAATTACAGTTGGAAACTTTGCAACACCAGTGCTGGGCCAGATTACATTCCATGCCTTGATAACTTCGAGGCAATAAGGAAACTTCATACAACTAAGCACTACGAACACAGGGAGAGGCACTGTCCTGAAAATCCACCTACCTGTCTTGTTCCCCTTCCTGAAGGATATCAACGCTCAATCGAGTGGCCTACAAGTCGGGAAAAGGTATAATACTATAAACAAGAGTGTGATTTAACTTCATTGTTTGGTTTCCTTGTTTCTTAATAGACTTCTCTCCCTTTTCACAGATTTGGTATCATAATGTTCCCCATACCAAGCTTGCAGAAGTTAAAGGACACCAAAATTGGGTTAAAGTTAGTGGTGAATACCTTACCTTCCCTGGTGGTGGCACCCAGTTTAAGCACGGTGCTCTTCACTACATTGACTTCATACAACAGGTAAGGTTTTGCATGTGCTTGATTACATTAGCTCTATGTGCACCTGCATAGACTTGTCTGTGATATTTTTGTGCTCCATCTTAAGATCACACGATGTGAAACTATTCTTGAATTGATGAATTTTGTTTGGTGACTGAAGATTGTTATATTTTTCATTTTCTGTGTCTTGTTTGCGTTGTTGACTTTCAAATAGCTTGCCTGTTTCTTTGTTGTGAATATCTGTTGTGGTGGTTGTGAAAATAATTGAATAGCATTGTATTCTCCTCACCTTTAAAATTTAAAAACTACTTCGTAAACATTGTTGAAGTTTTCTCTCTTCTCCACTCAAAGTTGCTGCACAAATTTGTTAATGGCCATGATGGATGAGTTTCTATATTAAGTTGTTTTGAATCGTACTCTTGTGTAGTCTGTGCCTGAAATTGCCTGGGGAAAGCGTTCCCGAGTTGTTCTGGATGTGGGCTGTGGGGTTGCTAGCTTTGGGGGCTTCCTCTTTGATAGGGATGTGCTTACCATGTCATTGGCCCCAAAAGATGAACACGAGGCTCAGGTTCAATTTGCACTTGAAAGAGGAATCCCGGCAATATCTGCTGTTATGGGTACAAAGAGACTTCCATATCCTGGCATAGTTTTTGATGTCGTCCACTGTGCTCGTTGTAGGGTGCCCTGGCATATTGAAGGTACTTAAATTCCAACTCCATTAATTAAGAATTACATTGAGAGAAGAATTCCTTATTTGTAGTGTGTGTGTGTGTGTGTGTCTGTAAATATAAAACAAAATTTCATTGGTTTCCTTTCATAATCTTACAATATTTAGGTGGTAAACTTCTCTTGGAGCTGAACCGTTTACTGCGACCTGGTGGTTTCTTTGTTTGGTCCGCAACTCCCATTTACCAGAAACTTCCTGAAGATGTTGAGATATGGGAAGGTACAACATTCAATAATCTGCTTTCATAGAAGCTCATATATTTCTGACTCTTGACAAATAGTGGATTTTCCTGGTAATACTGACAGCCATGAAGCAGTTGACACAAGCAATGTGCTGGGAACTTGTTTCAATAACCAAGGACAGAGTAAATGGAGTAGGAATTGCTTTGTATCGTAAGCCTATGTCAAATGAATGCTATGAACAAAGGCCAAAAAGTGATCCTCCTCTATGCCAAGACTCCGATGATCCGAGTGCTGCTTGGTATGCTTTTCTTTATCAAATAGGACCCTGCTTTAAATTATTATCCGGAAGGTTGTAAGCTGTTTTCCTGAAAGTAGAAACTGGAGTTCAGTTTTTATATTGACCGGTTTTATATTTGATACGATCAGGAATGTGCCTTTACAAGCATGCATGCACAAACTGCCTGTTGCTTCATCAGAACGCGGGTCCCAGTGGCCGGAGCAGTGGCCCGCCAGGGTGGAGAAAGTGCCTTACTGGTTGTCGAGCTCCGAGGTTGGAGTTTATGGCAAACCAGCTCCAGAAGATTTTGAGGCGGATTATAAACACTGGAAACGTGTAGTAAACAACTCATATCTGAATGGACTGGGAATAAACTGGTCTAACGTGAGGAATGCCATGGATATGCGAGCTGTCTATGGAGGGTAAGTCAGCAAAAAACAAAAGAAGTAAGGGTGCGACTGGATATACTTTCATTTTGAAAATTTTCTTTTCGCTAGAGAATAGTGAAAACAATATTTTGATGAAAGTTTTTGAAATTTTTTGAGTGTGAATGGATATGTAATGATGAAAGTTGATTTGATTTAAAAATAGTAAAATAATGATTGGATGTGATTGATAGTTAGAAATGTGTGAGTGAGTGAATAGTAAAATTTGTGGGAGAATGTGTAATAATGATTAGTATTTTGTGAAAAATGGGTAGATGTGATTGATGTAAGAAAAAATGAGAAAAAGTGAAAGTTAGAGAATAGTATATTTTCTGAAAATTTTCATAAACAATCGCAATTTTGGTCAAAAAAATTCTTTAGCGGAACGAAAATAAAATTTCGTTCATATCCAATCGCAGCCTAACTTTTTCATTATTCTCTTGAAGACAACAACCATCTTCTCTCTCTAATTTATTTCTTCAATCAGCAAATAAATTTTCCCCTTCAATTTAATTCCAATTATCAGGGATCAACTCTTTTTCTTCCTTGTGTGTTATTAAAACATTTTTCTGAATTTAGATATTGTACCATGTGATATCCTGATTTTCATTTTAAATTGCATATTTAATGTACTATGTCGCATAACAGCTAACATATTAGAGAATTTCTTATTATCAGGGATATAATTTAAAACAAATCATGTAGTGTGTTTGTTTGTGATTTGTTTTTGTTTTATTTACTTGTGCTAATTGATGACTCCACCGTGCAGATTGGCAGCCGCTATGAGAGAATTGAACGTGTGGGTTATGAACATCGTCTCTATAGATGCTCCTGATACACTACCCATCATTTACGAACGGGGTTTATTCGGAATATATCACGACTGGTGTGAATCATTCAGTACTTACCCAAGATCTTATGATCTTCTCCACGCTGACCATCTTTTCTCAAAGATCAAAACGAAGTGCGTATGCATATAATATACACTTGAAATATTTAATGCGTACCCTAAAGTTTTACGATCTTATTCTGAGCCTTTCTCGATAATTTGGGTTCGACAGGTGTAATTTCATGGCGTTGGTTGCGGAGGTTGATCGGATTTTGAGACCAGAAGGAAAGATCATTGTACGGGACACTGTCGAGATCATCAGTGAACTCGAGAACATATTCAAATCTATGCAATGGGACATTCGCATGACTTACTCTAAGGACAAGGAAGGATTGTTATGTGCCCAGAAAACCATGTGGCGACCTAAAGACGAAGAAACGGTTACATACGCCATTGCTTAAAAAAAGCATATCACAAGATGCAAACGTTTTCTTCTTGGCTGCCACGGAGAATTAGATATTTTTTTGGTTATTAATGCTTATTTTGGAACTGCACTGACTGTATTTTTCTGCAGGCTATCGTGTATCATGTCATAATAGCCGAATTAGGTTTTTATATTTTGGTCAGAGGTTTTGTCGAAATCGTGTCAATTGTAATCGTGTATTATTAGCGGCGTGAACAGTAAGAAAAACATGCCTTTCTAGTTTAAGGTTTCATTGGTTCATTATACTGCAGAATCAGTACTGCCTACATTCGTTCAATTGCTATTCTTGAAGATTCGACTTATTAACTATGTGAACCTTTATATTGTTGGTTTTCGTCTTATATGTTTGAATGTTTTTGCTCTTTTTGGATCTCATAAAAAAAATGGAAGTCTTGGTGATTTTGTTGAAACTTTGTTGTCCGAAAATGGGGTTTTTATGTCGTGTGGTGGCTTTATGTTGTGTATCCCTTTGTAGGGGTGAACAATAGTGTGTTTTTGTACACAGAGGACTTGATTGCTTTTGTAGTTCATGGGATTGGATAAGATTTTAGGTTTGTAGTTCATGGATTTTATAAATTTTTGAGTTTGAATAAGATTTTAGGTTTGTAGTTCATGGATTTTATAAATTTGAGTTTAAATACAGTTCATTGTTTGTAATCAGACAAATATTCTTGTTAGACGGTCTAACGGGTAAAGAAGAGATCTCTAATAGGATTGTCATACAGATCCTATGGTCCGGATCCAGATCCGGTAATTTAATAAAGAAAAATGAAAAACCTAGTAAAACTAAGTCTGCAGCCCGCGCACCCTCTAGCTCAAGGCAATTTATGATACTTTTAAGGCAATTTATGATACTTTAATTATGCACATTTTTGTTTTAGTATTTTACATATCCCAATGCGAGAATCGATACTTTTCGTATAATTACCGATACTTTTCGATTAAATATGATACTTTTAGGTTATTTCAGTTGACAGTACTTTTCATATAACTGCTGGTACTTTTCATATTATACATGATATTTTCAAAACAAAAAGAATATTTTGGAATACTTTTAAGTAGGGCTGTGCTTAGTACTTGGAGAGTACCGAAACCGAACCTATATCCGGACAGAAAGATCTCCGAACCAAAAATATCCGTTGACTTTTTGACTTTCTCCAAACCGTCTGCATCTGAAAATATTTATGGTACGGTTAAAGATTTTTCAAATATCCGTCTGAACCGCATCAATCAGACTCAACCACTCCCGAACCGAGGACCCGAAGCTAGAACCGATTTTAAATATTTTATATAAATACATATACATTATTTCTATGTTGTTTTTATTTTGATATTGAATTAACTACAAACTAATTAAAATTAAATTGAATATAAAGCATATTTCTGAAAAATTAATAATACTACAACTATTATGAATTTTAAAAAACTTTGATATTAATAATAGGGTAAATAATTTGAAATTGAAATTAGCTAAATGATTAGTAAATTGCACTTAAAAGATAAACTAGTAATATTATCATATTACAATAATATAAAAAAATCATATTTTAATTTTTTTACTACATCACATAAATTATAAATATAATTTTACTGATTATACTAAGTTGTTAATTATGAGACATTGAGATTACAAATTTATACAAGTTTTAATTTCATTTTAATTTATAAAAACTATTATTTAATTATATATGTTCTATGTCAATAGAAGGACAAATGCCCAAATAATATTCTATTATTGTATATAGAGGTTACTAAGTTTAGAATTTTGGATTGTGTTACCTATTATAGTTTTAGTTTTTATTTTGAGACTACGTTAAAAAGATACTAAAACTCTAGAAGTATATCTGTTTGGTGATTTTTATATTAATTTTCTTTTTTTTTTCCAAATTTGTATGCTTTATTTATGGCTAATCTCCGAATCTCCGTCCCGAACCGTACTGTCCCGTCCCGTCCCATTAGAACCGAATCTCCGTCCCGAACCGTCCCGAACTTTCGGTACGGTTTGGGACGAAGATTTTTTTCTATGGTTCGGTTCTGGAGATTTATTTTTAGAATCTCCGAATTTCGGGACGGTTCTGGAGATTTTCAAATCTCCGAACTGTCCCGTGCACACCCCTACTTTTAAGGCAAATTTTGATACTTTTAAGACAATTTTTGATACTTTCAAGCATATTGGTTCACATATTTGTACACAAATTTTTTATCACAAACTAATACTTTTAAGGTAATTAACAATACTTTTAAAGCAATTTTTGATACTTTATGCATCAAACATCTAACATGCAGAGTGATATAACATATATTCAATGTTGAAATACAATGACATAAAACTGATACTTTTAAGGTAATTTCTGATACTTTCAAGCATCAATATTCATAGATTTGTACACACAAACTTTCTTACAAACTGATACTTTTAAGGCAATTTATGATACTTTTACTGCAATTTCTAATACTTTAAGCTTCAAAGATCTTACATGTAGAGTGGTATAATGTTGAAATACAGTGACATAAAATATATACTTTTACGGCAATTATTAATACTTTTAAGGCAATTTATAGTACTTTAAACATCAATGTTCACAGATTTGTAATCAAACTTTATCTCAAATTGATATTTTATTACAAACTAATACAGTACTTTGGAAGCGACGAAACGAGAAAAAACCAAAATAAAGAACGACAAACACATAAAGCAAGAAGAAGCGAGAGGAAACAAGAAGAGACAAAGAAGAATTGAGAAGAAGAAGAAGAAGAAGAAGAAGAAGAAGAAGAAGAAGAAGAAGAGCAGAAGAAGAAGAAGAGCAGAAGAAGAAAAAGAAGAAAAAGAAGAAGAAGAAGAAGAAACGGGAAAAAGAAAAAAAATGAAAAAACCCTAGTTTGAAATCGAAAAAAAAGAAAGAAAACTAAAATAAAAAACTGAATCTAGGCGGGTATGGAAATCGGGTCGGGTAATTAGGATCCATCTTACGGATTAGACCTATAAGGCGGTCTTATACAAGTTTTTGCCAACGGGTCAAAATTGGTTAAACGGATCCTAAACCCAAACTCAATGGTATGGACGGTGGCATTTTCATAATAGAAGAGGTGTCATAGTATCACTGGTGGGCAGTGGCTTTTTTGTAATATTATACAGTGACGTAGTATCATTAGGATTGTTAAAAGTATTAGTTTCTTGCTTAAAGAGTATTAGTAGTTCTAAAAAGTATTATTACTTCCCTTGGAAAGTGTTTAGTAGTCTTCATGTAAGATATTTAGTAATTTCCCTGAAAAATATTAGTTTCTCCTCTAAAAAGTATTAGTAATCCCTCTGAAAAGTATTAGTATTTCCCTTGAAATTTTTTTAATAGTCCTAAAAGTTATTTAGTAATTTCCCTAAAAAGTATTAGTTTTTCTCTTAAAATTTATTAATAGTTTGGCTGAAAAGTATTAGTTTTTATTATAAACACTTTTTAGTAGTTCAATGGAAAAGTATTAAATGTTGAATTAAAAAGTATTACACGTTAAAATAAAAAGTATTATGGTTTTAAGTGAAAATTAGTACACATTTAAAAGAAAAAATATTACACATTAAACTGAAAAGTGTTACCGATTTGCAGAAAAACACTACCTGTTTAAGTGAAAAGCAATATTAATACATAAACAAACCCCAAATTAATAAAAGCCCAAAATTCTAAATGTGAACAGTAAGATCTTCTTCCAGGACTCCGTACAACAATGGAGGTTTATACAATACTGTTTACAAAATCAAATGCAATTTCCATACTAAAATTCCCACTCTCAACCACCAAATTTCCCCCCAACAAATTTCTCACCATTTTTGGACTTAGTCAAATAAAAACCTCACCATTAAAACTCTCCAAACCTCCGACCTCCTTAAGAATACTTGTATTTCATGAATCACGAGTAGCAGCAACCAGAAATCTCAATCAATAGTCTTCGGACTTCGTCGAACACCAGATTTGTTGCGTTGATTTTCTAATTTTCGGGGATATCATCGTGTGAACACAACCAAAATTGCAAGAATAGAGGCCAATGTTGAACAACATATTAAGGTGCTCCAGACAGAGATGAAGCTGATGGCAGCTGAGTCCAAGGCTTTGAGATCAGAATTCAGGGAAGCGTACTCTAAGACCCATGACAAGCATGATTCCACGAACAACAAGATTGATCTCCTCCTGAGTGGTATATTCCCTAACCTGGCTCTATCCCTTGGTGATGATGCCAAAAAGGGGGAAGAGAAGGAATTGAAGGAATTAAAGAAAGGGCAGAGGAGTGATAAGGAAGAAAGCAAAGGGGAAGCAAGTAAGGGTGAAGGTAGTTCATTGAAGAAATGTCCTTTGAAAATAATGTTTGCTAAGACCCCACAACAAGGTGAAATGACAGCCTCGATTCTCAGCAGACTACCGAAGAAGCTGACCGCAGAAGAGAAAACTGAAATGGTAGTCAAGCAGTCGAGAAAAGCCATGGAAGCTAGTTCGATAAGGTAGTTGAGAATCACTCCGAGCGCATCAAAAGCATTAAAGCAAGGTTCGAAGGGCCCCTAGCTGGATTACTAAGATATTCCCCGACTATAAAACCCCCTCGAGAAATCACGATGCCCAATGTTGGATCTGAACCAAGATCACTAGAGGAGTTTCAAACTCTAGAAGCTAAAGGTTATTTCAAGAATATGACTCTACCACAGGTGTGGGACTTGTACTGGGAAAAAGGACTCGAGTTGTGCCGATCAACTGAGAAGCAGCAGAGTTCCAATAGTCACTCGACTGGAAAGACACCCGTATAGTACACTCTTAGAGGAGGAGATGAGTCATACAGAGGGAGGGGAAGGTTTGGAAGTGGTGGAAGAGGCAGAGGCACTCCACCATAACCAAGACCTAAAGATACAAGATTCATTGATCCGCGGAAGTAAGGGATCAATTACTGGGCTGGCTTCGACACCCTTGCTAACCTAGAAGTGGAGCACAAAAATGAGGAGGCTAGAAGAAGAGAATAAAGAGTGTAAATAGAAAATGGGAAGAAATGCAGCGAAGGGAATATCCTACTGCAAAAAGAGCTTTTGAGAAGAAGAGAAGGGAAAGAGCTGAAGAAGATGAGAGAAGAAGAAAGCAACCGAGGCATTGAAGACAGCTGAAACCCCTTCAGTGTATTTTACTTAATTGTAAATACAAGTTTTGTAAGTTTTTCTTGTAATATCATTTTGATCTTGCTCTGATACCTGCTGTACATTAGTACTATAAGAAGCTCTGAGACAATGTAATAGATAGTATAGCTTAGATACAGTGTATAGAGTATACTATGTAATAGCTTTGTAAAGTGCATGTGTAAAGTACAAGAATGATATGATCAATAAAATTGACATATTCAACACATACATTCTTAGTAACTGCACTACTTATTTTTGCTGTAATTATTTAAGTTTTGGCATCATCAAAAAAATGAAAATTGTTAGGAAAATTTATGTTTAGATTTTGATGATACCATGTAAAACTTAGAATATGAAGTTGACACCCCATTTTTCTTGTAATTCAACTTGTAATAGGTAGGACTGCATGAGCTGAGTGGAGTCAGCTAAGTTGAAGAAATACAAGAGTCAACTGATGATTGAAGTGAAGACCCAGCTGTGTGAAGTCAAGATGAAAGTCACAGACTCATTGAAAAGGAGACCCAACTGTGACACAACTGAGTAAAGGATGAAGAAGTGACAGTCAAGTCAGATGAGTGCCAAGTCTGCCAGTTAACAGACAGTTGAGTCATTCCTAAAAGGTTGGAGTTGACTCAAGTTAAAGGGGCAAAGTCAGCTGTCAAGTCAAGTCGACTGATATTAATTCGTTGCACAGAAGTCAAAGACTTTACTTATTATAGTAATACGTCCATGCTGCCTTGTCTAAAAGTGCTCATCCAAAAAGCGTGCAAATAAAATAAACCAATGGGAAAAATTGAGCTTGTGTCAGAACCTGAAAAGGCGATCACCTCATTAAAATGAGGAAATGTCACCATCACAAGCTGCAGATCAAGAAAAGACAAGCCTACGACCAAGAAGTGTTGTTTGAAAATTACCTATCTCGTCAACGGGCAAATTTTCAAATGAGCACTACAAAGGGCTAAGGAAGCAAGTGAGCGAAGGTTACCGATTTTACAAGCAATCCAAGCAAGCAAACCTACAAAAATACTCTCAAAATTTCAAAGATATTCCTTAAGCCTAAAATCAAAGGAACTCGATCCACACAATCAGTGAAGGAAAGAATACTTCACCAAGTTGAAGAGGAAACTGTTTCAAGAACACAAGGGGTATACTCTCCAAGATTGAAGGAGTTGTGGTAAGGTTCAAGGTCGAACCAGAAGCTTTGAGCTCGTTAGAAGGTTGTGTGATCAATTCCAAGAGTTCAAGGGAGCTGAAGTAGCAAGACAACTGTTTTGTGAAGAAGCTGAGTCCCGGAGATAAAACTAGTCTTTGTGTGATTAAAGCTGACTCGGACTGATAACTGCTTTGTAACCAGATCTGTTACTTAGTGGGTTCCTCCAGGAGTTGGAGAAGAGTGGATTAGAGGAATTAACCCATCCTCGAACCACTATAAAATTTTCTTGTGTCATTTTACTTACATCACTTTACTTTCTTGCATATTATTGATATCAGTTGCTAAGTTAAAATTGCTAAACTCAATCAATAATAACCTTGCTAAAAAAAGTGTTGAAAACAAGTTTAAAACATCAAGGGTCAAAAGTCTTCCGCTGAACAAAACCAAATCGACTATTAAGTTAAGTCGAGTCTGTTGAGTGGGTAACTTTGCTGAAGTAAGCCAACCTAGTTGTCCCTCAAGGACTTAGCTGATTTGAGTTAACTCTTTTAAAATTATTTAAAAAGGACTAAGTTCGAAAGTTTGGTAAGGTTTATTCAACAACTCACCATTTGGGACCTATAAATGGTATCAGAGCGGTTGGTTCACTGAGCCTTCCGCACTGGTTACTGAACTAGATCTCAATCTTTTCAAAAGATACAACACTTGAGTCAAAACTTTTATTTCAAAGGCCAAGTTATTATCATGGAAGCAAATCTAACTCGCATTCCCATGTTTACTGTGGAAGAGTTTGATGACTGGAAAATTTGTATGTTGGCTCACCTATCAGCTTTGCACGATGAGATGTGGCTAGTGATAGAAGATGGGCCACTGCCAATCATAAAGGTCAACACTGCCGTAAGAAGAGCACCTCCAGCTGAAGGACAAGATGCTGCAGCAGAGGCCGGACTTGCCATGGTTGAAAAGCCACGTTGTGAATGGACCAACGAAGATTGAAAAAGATACAACCTTGACAATGTTGCCAAAGACATCCTTTACAAGACCTTGGACAAGGCTATGTTCAACAAAGTCAAATCATGCAAATCAGCCAAAGAAATTGGGGATAAACTAACTTTGATTTGTGAAGAATCTGAACATATTGAAGAGAATAAATTAACCGTTGCAGTCCCAAAATTTGAAAACTTTAAAATGCTTGCAGGTGAGAGTTTGGATCAGTTGGGTGCCAGATTCACTGAAATTACAAATGAGATTTCAGCTTTGGGAAAGGAGTACACTCAAAAGAAGATGTGCATGAAGATTCTATGATCCCTCCCAGCTGAGTGGGAAATGAAGGTCATGGCCCTGAGACATTCCATGGACCTCTCCAAAACATCAAATCATGAGCTATTGGCAGATCTCAAAGCATATGAATTTGAGGTGAGAAGAAAAGAGCAAGAGAAAATAACTGTGCCCAAGACAGCTGCACTGTTGGCCAGTGAAAGGAAGAAATCTGAGCCAAAAGAAACGGTCTAGACCAGGAGGAAATTGCCCTTATGGTGAAAAGGTTCAATAAGTTCTTTAATAAGAACTATAAAAGAAACAAGGGTGAAACCTCCAGAAGACACTCAACACCCTCCAAAGCAAGGGAGGACATGCCACCCAAAAGAACTGAACATCAAAGAGCTGACTATCAGAGAGCTGAAAACTTGTGTTGGAACTGCAGACAACCAGGACACTTTGTTGTTGACTGTTCTTATCCACCAGTGAACAAATACAAATAGGAAGAGGATATAAAAGTCTCTAGAGAGAGAGGTTAAGAAAAGAAGAAAGTCATGTTGGCTACTAAGACTGCTGAACCAACCAAGTGCAAGGAACCAGCAGACTCGGATAGTAGTGAAACAGACTACTCAAGTGACACTGAGGAAGAGGCCTTGATCTGCCTCATAGCCTAGGAACAAGATGAAGAATATGAGGTACATTCTAACTCATCGCATTCAGATTCTGGTGATAGTGATAGTGCCATAAACACTTCCTCACCCACAGATGAAAGAGTTTGAGCACATCAAAACCTCACACATACTTTCAAATGAGGAAAATAGCCAGCTTAAATGCCAAACTCACAGCTGACTAAAGAGCTGAGTACTCTAAGTCACATAGCTGATGAGAATACAAAGTTGAAGGCTGAAAATGCAAGATCCAAGCAGAGTTAACTGCTAATGAAAAGAGAGAGAAAGATCTCAAAAATGTGAATGCTTCATTTACAAAGGCATCCAAATCATTGGATGAACTTAAAATGACTCAAAAAGAGTGTTGAGACAAAACAGGCATAGGATTCAATTCCTTTGTGCATGCTCAAGCTCCTAAAGTGATTTTGGAAAAAAGGATCCTCAAGTAATGAGGGAGTCCAAAAATCCAAAAATCCAAAACACCATATGTTGCACCAACACCCACACCAAAACACAATCACAATCATAATGGCCTTGGATATAAGGGTAAAGAAAAGAAGCCAGTAGAGTATGCTGAAAGGACAACTGAAATGAAATTCAGAAAAGTCCATCAACAAATTCCAAATAGAAAATACTCTGTGAAAGCTAAGCAGAGCTACCAAAAGCCCCAGAAATTTTTAGCAAAGAAATTCATATGATGGTAATCGTAGAAACTATTCAAACTAAGCTGATTGGAACAACCAAGTGGATATCAACAAAGACCTATGGGATACAAACCAAAATGGCAAAGACCTCAACCTCGGCAAAGGTCATTCCCAAGGCAAAAGAGCTACTATTAGCACACACATGCACCCAGGCACAAAACCCATCAAGCACAAAAAATTCACTATTACCCCAAGAAAGCAAATGCATAAACAAATACACATGCATACAGACAAAAAAGACAAGTGTATGATCCTAAAACCCCCAAGCAATTTGCTAATGTGCACTATGATTATGGAATTGATAGATGACAACCTCTTAGAATCAGATCATCTGGCTATAGGTTGGTTGGAACATCTTATAACACTAACACCCCAGGACCCAGGCAAGTATGAGTACTTAAAAATTAATTTCCTTGATTGCAGGTTCAAGGAACAGCTGAGTGCCAAGGAACCTGGTACATGGATAGTAGTTGTTCCAGACATATGACAGGAAACAAGAGAAATTTGTCAAAGTTCAAGGAAATCAGAGGTGGAAAAGTCATATTTGGAGGAAATGAGGCTCCAGGGGAGATCAAAGGCACATGATCCATAACGAAAAATGGACTGGAAATCACAGATGTTGCATATGTTGAAGGTCTCAACTTCAATTTACTAAGCATCAACCAACTATGTGACAAAGGCTACAATGTGGGATTCAATATGGGAGTTTGCCAAATCAAAGATACTGAATCAAATGAAATTGTGCTATAAAGAGCAAGGCAGAAGAACATGTATGTAGTGGATTGGTCAACTGCTACACCAAGCACATGTCTGCTAGCAAAAAGTACAACCGAATCAAGTTGGTTGTGGCACAAGAAGCTGAGTCACCTAAACTTCAAGACAATCAACAAGCTTGCAAGGAGTCATCTCGTGGAAGGATTTCCCGACTCAATATACAAGAAAGAAGCATTTGTGATGCATGCTAGATGGGAAAGCAAATCAAATCATCTTTCAAGGATAAGCCAAGTCCTTCTTCAACAAGGATATTGCATCTGTTGCATATGGATTTATTTGGTCCTGTTGAATCAACTAGTATCAGTGGAAAGAAATACACCTTAGTGGTGGTGGATGATTATTCAAGATATATATGGACAATTTTCATGTGTAAAAAGAAGGAAACACTGCAGAAGTTACTTCAACTGATGACAAGAGTTCAAATGAAAAGAGCCAAACCATTATAAAGATAAGGTCTGACAGAGGAACTGAGTTTGTCATGGGATTATAACTCGGTATTGTGTTGAAAATGGTATTTCTCATGATTTATCAGCTGCAAGGACTCCACAACAGAATGGAGTAGCTAATACAAGAACATAACTCTCAAGGAAGCTGCAAGGACAATGTTAGGTAAAGCTGGATTGCCTAAGAGATTTTGGGCTGAAGCCATAAATACAACATGTTATACTCAAAATAGATGCAAGATAAACAAGCAATTAACCAAGACTCCCTATGAAATTTGGACAGGGAGAAAGCCAAATGTTGGATATTTTAAGATATTTGGATGTAAGTGCTTCATCCACAACAATGGCAAGGACAATTTGAAGGCTTTTGATGCTAAAGCTGATGAAGGTATCTTTTTGGGATACTCAGCTGAGAGTAAAGCCTATAGAGTGCTAAACAAAAGGACTATGGTCACAGAAGAGTCCATCCATGTGGTGTTTGATGAACCAAATGTAAATGGAGAAGACATAGATGAGTTAGCTGAGAAGCAGAATCAGCCAACTATGCAGAAGAGTCCCTATTTTGATGCAGATGTGTGAGCACTCAATCCTGAATAAGATGAAATAGCTGAATCTCAAAGACAGCTGGAAGGTCTGCAGCTGAATGATGACGAAGAAGCTGTTCAAGACAACTTAGTTGCAAGACGGCTGAATCCAGCAGACTTGCTCCAACAAGATGTGAGATGGCTGAGAGACCATCCACCTGAGTTAACAATTGGAGATGTTAGATATGGAATAAGAACCAGATACATAGCTCAACATGAAGCAATGTTTACTTGTTTCATTTCCAAGATAGAGCCTAAAGATGTACCAAGCATTGGATGACACACATTGGGTTCAGGCTATGCAGGAAGAGCTGAATCAGTTTGAAAGAAACACAGTATGGGAATTAGTTCAAAGGCCTACCCACCAAAATGTTATTGACACTAAGTAGGTATTCAGGAACAAGATGAATGAGGAAGGATCTGTACTAAGAAACAAAGCAAGACTGGTAGCCAAAGGGTATTGCCAAGAGGAAGGTATATATTTTGATGAAACCTTTGCTCATGTTGCTAGTTTGGAAGCAATAATGATGTTTCTTACTTATGCTGCACACAAGAACTTCACTGTATATCAAATGGATATGGAAAGTTCATTTCTAAATGGAATTTTAGAAGAATAAGTCTATGTTGAACAACCTCCTGGTTTTGAGCAGAAAACTATTGGAGACAAAGTCTACAAGCTCAAGAAAGCACTGTATGGATTGAAACAAGCACCAAGAGCATGGTATAACACATTGTCACAATTTCTAATTGACAATGGATTCACCAAAGGAAAAGTTGATAGAACACTGTTCATAATTCAAGATGGAGAGAGTATACTGCTTGTTCAAATTTATGTGGATGATATCATTTTTAGATCCACAAATAAAGAGCTGTGTGATAAGTTTTCAAACCTCATGCAAGGAAAGTTTGAAATGAGCATGATGGGAGAGCTAACTTTCTTTCTAGGACTTCAAGTCAAGCAAATGAAGGATGGAACCTTCATAAGTCATATCAAATATACCAGAGATTTGATGGAGACATTTGGTATGAAAGAGAAGTCATTAGTGAAGATTCCAATGAACACTTCAATTAAGATGGATATAGATGCAGATGGCAAAGCTATTGATCAAACTAGATATAGAGCTCTCACTGGATCATTGCTCTATTTAATAGCTAGTAGGCCAGACATCACCTTTGCTGTAGGTATATGTGCTAGATTTCAATCTGCACTAAAAGAGAGTCACATGACTGCAACCAAGAGAATCCTAAGGTATTTGAAGGGATGCCAAGAAGTTGGCTTATGGTATCCAAAGGATGGAGGATTCAAGCTGGTAGGCTACTCAAACTCAGACTATGCTAGATGTAGATTGGACAGGAAAAGTATTTCATGTACTTTCCAAATACTTGGAAATAGATTGGTTTCTTGGTTCAGCAAGAAACAAAATTCAATAGCTACATCCACAGCTGAAGCAAAGTACATAGCTGCAAGCAGTTGTTGTGCCCAAGTTCTATGGATGAGACAACAACTGAGAGACTATGATATTGAAGAAAAAAAATTTCAATCTTGTGTGATAATACAAGTGCTACTGAAATTACTCAGAATCCAATATTGCATTCAAGAACTAAACACATTGATGTCAAATATCATTTCATAAGAGATCATATTGGAAAAAAAGACATCACCTTGGAATACATCTCAACTGATAAGTAGTTAGCTAACATATTCACAAAGCCTTTATGTGAATCAAGATTTGAAGAGCTTAAGAATGAGCTAGATTTAATTGAGCTGAGTTAGGAGACTCTAAAGACTCAATCAGCAGAGACAAAGAATAGAGAAATGAAAATTAAACAAAACTTCACTTTCCAGCCAAGTGAAACAACCAAGACGGGAAATCTGCTGTATCGAGTTAGCTGACAGCTGAGTGATTATTATGTAAAGTGAGAAGCAGAGTTAAGTCACTTTGGAAGATAGCTAAGCTATTTATGAGCTAAGTGACAAAACGCAGTCGTTTTCTGCGAGCAGGAATGTTGTTGGGCATTACATTAGCGTAATTATCGTGTCAGAACAAAAGCTGCACACGTTTAGCCTATGATTGGATATAAATGTTGTTGCATGTAATGCGGGGAAATTAATGCGGTTTTAAAGGTTTAATCCTGACCGTCGATTTTGATCAAGCTTTTCAAATTCTAAAAGCCGTCCTCTCACGTCCAATAAAAACCAAAACCTATTTTTCTCTCTCCTCACAACACTCTCTTCTCCAGAAAGCAAGTGCAAATTTTTCTCTGCAAAGCAACAAAACCCTAAGTTTATTCAAACATCGTTCTTCAAATCTTTCACCGTTACTTTCAAGAAAATGGCTGCTACCTATGATTTCATCAAGATGTCCGAGAAAATCCACTCTAGCTCGACTGTTGATTTCGAAAGGATGGTAAAATAGGGAGCTAATAAGGCCCTGGTTCAAAAGATTGCTGCAAAGTTGGAGAAATCTGGCCTGAAGGGATTTCCCACGATGGAATTCTCATACACGTACTCTGAGGGAGTTGCTATGTTCTACATGAACGATGAGGTTCACAATGAGGAGATTAGATCATCGGTCCACATCAAGGACATCAAAATAACTGCTGTGGACTTAGCTGAGCACTGTTATCTGCCTTCGGAAGGGATGAAAGAGATAGCTGAGAAAGATGTAAACCTAGCTGCGACATATAAGGAGATTGTCAAGCCAGAGTCAGCTGCTAAGGCTGTTTACACAACCAAGAAATCATTGATAAAAGAGGACTATCATAAGCTGATGGACATTGTGTCCAAATGCATAGACATGAAATTCGGCAGCTTCAATCAGCTGTCTCGGACAAAGCTGATCGTGATGGCTGCGATCATGGAGGAAAATAAGGTCAACTGGGCTGAGTTTGTTTTTAGCCGAATCTTTTAGAATGTTCTTAACAAGACCATTACTGATGATGGTATATTTGTAAACTCGCTGGGATATGGCCTGGTCATTGGCCATCCCATGGAGGTGAAGGGGATTACTCTTAGGCATGGGAAGCCTTTCCATGTCAACAAGAAGATGTTCAAAGCAAATCTATCTGGTGCTCAGAGGCAAGCACATGCACGAAGAGCTGACACCAATAAAGGTGAATCAGCTGATCCATTCCCCGAGGACGCAACTGTAATCGTTCCAGCTCCTTCTCTCGAACTCGACTCAGAAGAAGAAAAGAGCTGCTGCAGCCAAGCAAGCACCAGCCCCAACAGCCAATTCCACTCAAGCACCTGCCCCTACAACCATGCCAGATGTTCCACCTGCCCCAACAGCCGAGACCGAGAAGGATACAACTGCACCTTCTTCGGTTGTGAAGAAAAAACGCTCAGAAGTGCCTCACAAGCCAGCTGCAACCAAGAAGACAAAGATGGTGGAGCTTGAAGCCATCGAGGAAGCTGAGGAGGAAGAAATTCCTCTTGTTAAAACTAAAAGAAGGCGATTATTCAAGAAATCCGAGCTGGAGAAGCCAGCTGAGTCTGACACTCAGCCAGCAAAAGAGACTGTTGAAGCTTATGAGGAGCAGTCTCAAGAAGTTGGAGCTGGTGAAGTGATCACCACAGAAGTCGAGAAGACTGCAGATATGGATCAGCAGAATGTACAAGAGACAATTGTTAGAGAGACAATTGAAGGACATGGAGCTGACACAACTAAACAAACTGAAGAGTTAGTTGTTAAGTCCCCTCAGACTGATGCACGAACACCTGAGAAGGAACAAGCTCCACTTGCATCTGTGCAGGAGGAAGAAGGAGATGATGATTACCTTGTGATATTATCATCTGCATATCCTGAAATTAGAGAAAAGTTTTGGATATGGAGATCGTGGAAACTAAGTGAAGCTAGATCCAGTGTCAACAGCCTGAATTCATTGAGGAGGAAGAATACCTCCTATTCTTTTTGGGAGTTGATGTACGCTCTACACTGGATGATGAAAGTTGTGCATATATGTTGACCGCCATCAATGAAGATGCAAAAATAAAGGAAGCTGGAAAGTCAAAGGCCATTGTTGAAGCACAAAAGCCCCACTATTGCGCATTTACAGATGCACCTGAGCATGCCCTGGAATTAGCTGACAATAGTGACAGTGACATAGAAGAAATCGACCCTGCTGTTGCAATCGAGAGAGCTAAGTTCCGGCAAGGTATCAGAGAATCAAAAGAGATGCACGAGCAACAAATGAGTAGGGGACCTGGGAATCCTCATCTATCATGATTACCCCCAGCCCTGACATAGTGGATGTGGTGAGAACCATTGATGCCACCACATCACCTGTGCACTCTGAAGAAGATGGTACCAGGAAAACTGGCGATGAAGCTAAGGACGGTAATGAAGCGGGCACCTTAGCCAAGCCAATTCCTGCAGAAGGTGTTGAGACACCTGCCCGGATGGCTGAACACTCAACTGGAATAACAATTGGGTCTCAGGTTTTGAGTAACCCCACTACTCAAGACTCAGCTGGTGCGCCAGCTGAGGGGGAAACTTAAGCCACCACAGCTAGGTCGGAGGATGATGTGGCAGACCAACTATCAATGGAGTTTGGAGGCGAAGGAGAAAATATTAATGTTCACCAGAGTGAAGTTGACGAAGCTCAGACTATCTCAGCAGAAACTTCAACTGCAATGCAGACCGATGAAGCTGCTGAGGTAGCTAAGGCAAAGGATGGACCTGAGGCCATGGGAGTTGAGACTCCTGGCCCTGAAAGTTCAATCCAAGGAGTTGAGACTCCGACAAATGCCATTAAAGACCCCAATGCAACTCCGTCTGCTGAAGGGGCAAGCGTAGAAGACCCTAATGCGATTGAGACTGCACACATGGATGTACAAAGCCCATTAGCGGTTGAGACTGCTGAGGGTAATGAAGGCCTAGAGGAGGTTGAGATTTCCCTAGGTAAGAAAGTTGTTGAGGAAGAGCTTGATCCTCATGTGGAGGTTGCTGAAGTAGAAGAAGAGTTCATCGCCCTTCATGATTCCCAGGAGAATATTGATACTGGATTCCTAGAATCTGAAAATGAAGCTGAGTTCAGTCCCATTAATACATCTAACAAGGACACAGCTGATGAGGATGCACAGGCAACACGGAGCCAAGTCAGTGATAAGGCTGCTTCGATGAAGTTTATCTTGGTTGATGAGCCACCTCCAATGGCACCATCACACTTCAATGAAGCTGATAAGTCAGCTGAGGAACAGATGACTCAACAGGAAGAAACAACTGATGCCGAGGAAGCTGTTAAGACAACTGAGGATCAGCCAGCTCAACAGGCTAACACAGTTGCTCAAGATGCCGATGACGCTAAAACAACTAAGGCACATAGAGCTTAGCAAGTACTGAAACAAAAGGGAAAGGCTCCACAAGCCAAAGATGTGGAGATACGTATCTTCCCAGAAGATCTGTTTGCATAATATTTTCCGTTTGAAGCCTAAATTTCTTTTGAAGCTGAGTCAGCCGTGGAACGTGCCAGATACAATTTCCAAGTCTCCCCAGAGGAAATCGAAACTCCAGTTGATACGGCTATGGTGCCTATTGGTTTTGACTTCGATGTTGTATGGCTTGAGGATCAGTCCGCTGAGACAACCAAATTCTGAAAAGCCTTCAAAGCCATCTATGCTGAAATAGAAAAGATGGAGCATGGCTTTGCAGCATTGGACCAAAGGCTAAATAATAGGGATGCTACTATCACTAGAGATATCCGAGGGTCTGTTCTAAGAATTCGAGAATGGGTTGGATAGGTCGAGCATTGAGGCGTGAGCAGGTCACCTACTTTAAATCATTATTTATGAAAATGGTGATCTGGAGCTCAGATAATCTCAAGTTCTAGCAAAGGCAAAGGGACCACATATTCAGGATGGATGAATCACATAGGTCTGAGATGGAGTTGCTCAAGAAGAAAAGAATGAGAGAGTAAATAGACGATGGGAAGAAAGGCAACAAATAGAAGACCCTGTTACAAAATGAGCTTTTGAGAAGAAGAGGAAACTGTTTCAAGAACAAATGGGGTCTACTCTCCAAGGTTGTAGGAGCTGTAGTAAATTTCAAGGTCGAACCAGAAGCTTTGAGCTCATTAGAAGGTTGTGTGATCAATTCCAAGAGTTCAAGGGAGCTGAAGTAGCAAGACAACTATTTTGTGAAGAAGCTGAGTCCCAGGAGTAGCTAGCTGTGTGATCAAGGCTGACTCGGACTGATAACTGCTTTGTAACCAGATTTGTTACTTAGTAGATTCCTCCAGGAGTTGAAGAAGAGTGTATTAGAGGAATTACCCCATCCTTGAACCACTATAAAATTTACTTGTGTCATTTTACTTACAACACTTTACTTTCTTGCATATTATTGATGTCTTCTACTAAGTTAAAATTGCTAAACTTGACTAATAATAACCTTGCTAAAAACAAGTGTAGAAAACAAGTTTAAAACATCAAGGGTGAAAAGTTTTCCGCTGAACAAAACCAAATCGACTGTTATTTTAAGTGTTAGTTGACCCAACTGAGTTATACTATCAACAGCTCAGTCAAGTCTGTTGAGTGGGTAACTATGTTGAAATAAGCCAACCTAGTTGTCCCTCAAGGACTTAGCTGATTTGAGTTAACTCTGTTAAAATTATTTAAAACAGACTATGTTCGAAAATTTGATAAGGTTTATTCAACCCCCCCTTTCGAAACCTTACAAATCATCCCTTGGGACCGACAAACTGTGATTGTATACAGGTGAATTCACGATTTGAAGAAAACTCAAGCATACTGCAACCTAGCTATTATGCTTCAGATTTGTTTTTCTTTTTCCGTTTGCAGGCATGACAGAGATAAGATGGTGATTTTGTGTGATTTTCAGTTATGAAATGTGATTTGATTATATCCCACGATTATTGGCATGTATAGGTGTTGTTATCAGGGAAGGATGTTACACCATTTTAATGATTTACTATACTACCCTTTTTATGCTTAAAATAATTAGTAAATGCTCTAATTTTGATTGCAATCTGAACCATTGATTAGTAGGTGTGGATGGTTGTGATCAATCCATATTGTCTCATGGTAAGGGGTTGTCTCATGAGATCCGATCCTTATATATATATATATATTGATGTAATGTTTTTATATTTATTAACGTACTTTTCATACTAAAAGTAATTATTTTTATATTTATCAAACTATTTGATTTTCAACTTGTAGAGTTTTACATTTAGACTATTCAATATGAATTTGTGTGTTTGATATTTTTCTGATATTTGAGTATATAAAAAGATAGAATAGTTTTTGTTTTTAATGATTCATTTTCCCCTAAAACTATGTTGCAAAATATAAAACATGAATTTTACTTAATTTCTTAAATAGTTCTAACAACTGTTTAGTTTTCTAAACCAAAACAAATATTAGAATTTGAAATTATTTATTATTGATTGTATTGAAAATATAATCTATTAAATATTTAGCATTGACTAGGTAAAACTGTTTTCAAACTTTTATTTTGGTGTAGATAACTTGCTCTATATATAGATACAATTAACATCCACAAAATTCATTATCAACCAAATATTTTGTAAATAGGTTTTTGCATAGTTTATAATAATTTGTTTTTCTGTTGTTTAATCATGTAATTTATAATCAAATTAATTTATCAATATATTTTAATTATTTATTGAAATTTGAAAAGGTTTGAAACCACTACAAAATACTTTTGTAAAATACAGTTGTGTACCGCACAGTCTGAAAAATACCTTGTATGAAAACCTGAATAAAATAGAATAATTAGGAAATCTAGATAATACAATAAATCCCCACAACAAAATTTCAAAAAACTAAAAATTAACTTAACAACGTGAATAAATAAAATACATGACAAAAAAATATTCCAATAATAAATCTCATAAAATCAACAATATTACCAAAACTATATTTTGTTGAGTTATATTTCCTTAGTTACTCTACTTAGTTATCCTATATATGTGTGTTAAGTTTTTATTTGTTGTTACACGAGCAACTTTTGCAAAAATTCCCGCCCCCAATTTACATATAAGGACACCTTTCAAACTACAATTACCCGGATTTACTACTAAAATCTTGGAAAAAAGTATGTCATCAATCTTTAAATTTATTAAGGATTTAAACATGATTAAAACGCAATGGGCGATGAAGTTGCGTCTTCTGCAATTTTATGAAAAATAAACTTTTGGAGATTGACCACGAATACATAGTGTTGAACGTATTTTTGTTGATTCTGAGATGTGATATCTTTTCTTATTTGACTTCACTAATACAAACATTAAATAGTATTTCATGCTTATTGTCTGATGCTATTTTAAAATTATTATAATGCAAGGAGATAGAATTTATATAACTATTTGAAAAATGGATTTATATTGCTGATATCTTTCTAATTTATCATTTATCCTTCAATTTGAATGAGCAGAAATTTTGAAAGTTGAATTTAAATGTTAGACAATTGGTTTGACATTTCTTTAAAGAGTCCAAATAATTTAGTAAGTGTATTTTTGAAGAAGAGCATTATACTTGTATTCTCCAACATGTATAAGAGGGGTTCTGAAGAAGATTATCCAGGCACCTTATCTTTTTCAATCTTAAATAAAATTGATTGTTGATCATGTTTATAAATGTACTATATAAATAAGGTCAACACAGAATCATGTAATTCTAAAGTTAATCCTTTCATTATATTGAGATTTAAAACAGGTGATATCAATCTCCATATTTTAAAAGTTAATTAATCTTTCCATTTTAGTTGATCTTCATTTGAATTTTTTGATAGATAGAATTTTAATATTACAAAGTTAGTATTCTTCAAACGATTAATACATTACATTTTGATAAAGTTTTTAATAATATTAGATATATGGGAATAATCTCCTACCGACCATCGACATAACTTAACATGTCTATTTTTATGTTATACATAAATTTATATATACGATAATGATCTCTAACCCACCGTCGGTACAACTTAATGCGTCTATTGTTTATGTTATATATACAAATCTATACATATGAGAATGATCTTCCACCCACTAATACATCTTAATGATTCCAATGTTAATGTTATATTTAGATCTAGATATACGAAAGTAATTTCACGCAACCGTCAATAAAACTTATCCATGGTTAATGATGCAGCATTGTGTGGGACTGATCACCATCATTACGTGCTATTGAGTATGGGTTCATATGATTACAAGAACCTGATTATTAGAGGCATCAAAATGGGTCCGTCAGTTAGGGTCGTGAAAAGGCCGGATCCGGGTCAGAATTCGGAGGCCCAAAAGGATCGTGCCCATTTGACCCGACCCAGTAGGCCCAAAAAGTCGGTCTTGCTTGACTTGGACTAGCTTCCTAGCTTGTTTCAACGCAACCCACTATAGTTCACTCCATAAAGGCTTAGGAAAGAGGAGCATGCAACAAGAGCAAGTAGAGTGAAAGTATCCTCATGGGCCAAAGAAGAAGAGAATGAGATTTCATAGACGGACAGAACCAACTCGGCCAACCTACTAGGTTAGTAGCTCGGATGACTAACTCATACCCATCCCCCGAGTTACCTAAATGTCGGTAGCATGTTGGCGTCGAGCCGGTGATCCACGACAGCTATGACTTGTCCATAATGGAGTATATAAATGTGACATAAGTAATACCTGATCGGGACGGTCATTTTCATGTGTATTTTCATGAGGTGGGTCGGGCCGATCTCAAATATGGCAGCTAGATAGAATTTTGGCCCGACCCATCCGATTTCCTCTTTGGCCTAGCAGGTCAGCCCGAGCCGACTCATTTGACAACTTTACTTATTATTAGGATAGTCCGTGTATCACACGAGAGACTCATCTAGTATATATGAAGAGAGACTATTCTCAAAATAACAACCAAAAATTTTTTCCCGCCCATTTTTTGTTGCAATAAAAAACAATAAAAGTCTGGAGAAAAAAGGGTAAAAATATCTTTGTGATTTCGTGGTTACAAAACTTATGTTTACTACATTAATTAGTTTTCCAAATACGTGTATGTATTGCATTAATTATTATATTTGTCTTTTTGTTTTTTAAAAAAAAATAATACTTTTTTCGTTTTGATTGGTTTTTGATGTATAATATATCAAATTAACCATTTTTTTACGATCTTCAGTTTCACACTCATATTGTATATATAAAATAAAAAATAAGCGTAATAAATAAAAATAAAAGATATATTTACTCAAAATTTATTTTGTAGTGGATTTTAAAAATTATATTGGACATCATTTTGTATTTTCATATATATTGGATATTTGTGATTTGTGATAGATATAGTTGTGTTAGGAATTTTATTTATTAGATTTTGATGATACCATGTAAAACTTAGAATAGGAAGTTGGTACCCCATTTTCCTTATATTCCTATTTTGTAGTAGATAAGACTGCATGAGCTGAGTGAAGTCAGCTATGTCGAAGAATGCAAGAAGTCAACTGAAGACTAGAGTGAAGACCCAACTGTGTGCCAGCTGAGTATGGTCAAGATGGAAGGCAAAGACTCGACTGAAGGAGATCCAGCTGAGGAATAGTTGCGTAAAGGATGTGGAAGTGTTAGTCAAGTCAGTAAAGAGCCAAGTCTAATAGTTGAATTGACAGTTGAGTCATTCCTAAATGATTGGAGCTGACTCAAGTCAAAGGGGTATAAGCAGCAGTCAAGTCAAGTCGACTGACATTAATCCGTTGAAAGGAAGTTAAGGATATTACTCGATATAGTAATAAGTCCAAGTTGCTCTGTCTTAAAGTGTTTGTCCCAGAAATATGCAAAAGGAATAAACCAATGGGAAACACTGAAGCATGTGTCAAGCCCTGTAAAGCTGCAGAGTCATTTAATACGAGGAAGGGTCAACATCACAATGTTGCAGCCCAAGAAAAGACAAGCCAACGAACAAGGAAAGTGTCATTTGAAAATAGTTTATCTCTTCAACGGGCAAATTTTCAAATGAGCACTATAAAAGGCTGAGGAAGCTTTTGAGAAAAGGTTACGAATTACATGTAGGGATGTCAATGGGTCCGGGTAAGACCCAGACCCGACCCGAACCCGCTTTATTTGGGGTGGGTATGGGACAAGTAAATGGGTATGAGACGGGTAATGGGTACATATTTTTAGACCCGGGCGGGTATGGGTCGGGTAGCGGGTCCAGGCAGACCCGACCCATACCCGACCCGTTTAATTACTATATATAAAATGCACATTAGGGTTTCCATTTTCTTTTGCCGCTGCCAAGTTCCAAGTTCATCAGGTAAGTTTTCATTTCATCTTCTCTCTCAAATGTAATTCTTCTCTCCTGACTCCTTCATAACCCTGTTCTTAACATCTCTTTTTGTCAAATCTTCTACTAATTAGACTTCATCAAACTAATTTGTGGTATCTGTGTGTGTATTCGTGTCTGTGTGTGTGTGACTGTGCGTCGTAAGGTGTGTGTGTGTGTGCCGTAATGGGTAGTGTGTGTGTGTGTTTGAATTGTGGTGGATGTGTATGTGCCATAATGTGTGTGTGTGTGTGTTGTGGTATTTGTGTGTTAATGCTTTTTGTTTCTTGTGCAGGAAATCTTTTGTGTGAAGTTGACAATTCCTTTGCTTATCCTGAGGCAAAATTTGAGAAGCTAAAACTTCATGAAAAAAGTTAATAAATAAGTTAAAATAGATGACATAGGCGGTTCTAATGGGTTTGGCGGGTCTTACCCGCTAAACACGGGTCTGGGTTGGGGCGGGTCTTCAGTCTGGGGGAGACGGGTCTGGGTCCTATTAAATCTTAATGGGTCGGGTCTCGGGCCCAGGCGGACCCGACCCGTACCCGACCCATTGACATCCCTAATTACATGAACGAATCAATATTACAAGTAAGCAAAACCTGCAAATATTCTCAAAGCTTATCAAGAAATTCCTCAAGCCTAAAACTTGAAGGAACTCGATCCAACACACGCTGTGAAGGAAAGAATACTTCAACCAGTTGAAGAAGAAAAGTTTTAAAGAACAAAAGGGGTCTACTCTCTAAGTTTGCAGGAGTTGTAGTAAGGTTCAAGATCGAACCAGAAGTTTGGAGCTCGTTGGAAGGCTGTGTGATCAATTCCAAGGATTTGAAGAGAGCTGAAGTAGCAAGGCAACTGTCTTGTGAAGAAGCTGAGTCACAGGAGATGCCAGCTGTGTGATCAATGATGTCTCTAGACTGAAGAACTACTTTGTAACATGATATGTTACTTAGTGGATTCCTCCAAGAGTTGGAGAAGAATGGATTAGAGGAATTACCCCATCCTCGAACCACTATAAAATTTGCTTGTGTCATTTACTTTTAGCACTTTACTTTCTTGCATAATTTTTTATATCTGATGATAAGTTAAATTGCAAACTCTACTTATAATAATAAGTTTTAAAAACATGCTTAAATTAACAAAAAGTGTTAAGTCTTCCGTTGTTAAAACCAAATCATCTAAAAATTAAGTGTTAGCTGACACAACTAAGTTAGACTATCAACAGCTCAGTCGAGTCTATTGAATGGGTAAATTTGCTGAAGAAAGCCAACCTAGCTGTCCCCCAAGGACTTAGCTGATTTGATTCAACTATGTTGAATATTTTAAAAGGACTAAAAAGTGAAAATTTGGTAAGGTCTATTCAACCCCCCTTCTAAACCTTACACCACACCCCTTGGGACCTACAAGTGGTATCAGAGTGGTTGGTTCATTGAGCCTTCCGCACTGGTTACTGAATTAGATCTCAATCGTTTTCAAAAGATTTAACACGTGTGCTTTCATAATCTTTCATTTTAAAGAAAATTTATTATCATGGAAGCCAATCTAACTCGTATTCCTATGTTTACTTTGGAAGGGTTTGATGACTGGAAGATTCACATGCAGGCTCACTTATCAGCTTTACACGATGAAATGTGGCTTGTGATAGAGGATGGACCATTGCAAATATTCAAAGTTAACACTGATGTAAGAAGAGCACCTCAAGATGAAGGAGAGGATGATGCTGCAGAGCCTAGACCAGCCATGGTTGAAAAACCTCGCTGTGAATGGACAATTGAAGATAGAAAGAGATACAACCTGGACAATGTGGCCAAGGATATATTCTCTACAGGACATTGGAAAAAGGTTATGTTCAATAAAGTGAAGTCATGCAAATCAGCCAAAGAAATATGGGATAAGCTAACCCTGATTTGTGAAGGGTCAGAACAGATTAAAGAGAATAAATTAACTGTTGCTGTTCAAAAATTTGAAAATTTTAAAATACTTGCAGGTGAGAGTCTGGATCAGCTGGATGCCAGATTCACAAGATCACAAATGAGCTTTCAGCTCTTGGGAAATAGTACACTCTGAAGGAAATGTGCATGAAGATTTTAAGAGCCCTCCTAACTAAATGGGAAATAAAGGTCATGGTCCTGAGACACTCCATGGATCTCTCAAAGACATCAAATCCTGAGTTGTTCTCAGATCTCAAGGCTTATGAGTTTGAGCTGAGAAGAAAAGAGCAGGAGGAAACAGCTGTACCCAAGACAACTGCACTGATGGCCAGCGAAGGAAAGAAAGCTGAGCCAAAGGAAACCATAGACCAAGAGGAAATTACTCTCATGGTTAAAAGATTCAACAAGTTCTTTAACAAGAACTACAAAAGAAACAAGTGTGAGACTTCCACGAGATATTCAGCACCTTCCAAAGCAAGGGAGGACAGACCACCCAAGAGAGTTGAACATGAAAGAGCTGACTATCAAAGAGCTGAGAGAGCTGATCAGAGAGCTGAAAACCTGTGTTGGAATTGCAGACAACCGGGACATTTTGCTGTTGACTGTTCCTATCCACAAGTCAACAAATACAGAAATGAAGAAGGAAGAAGAGTCTACAGGGAAAAAAGATAAGAAAAAAAAGAAAGTCATGTTGGCTGCTGAGATTGCTGAGCCAGCCAAGTGCAAGGAAGCAACAGACTCAGATAGTAGTGAAACTGACTACTCAAGTGATACAGAGGAAGAGGTTTTGATTTGCCTCATGGCCAAAGAACAAGATCAAGAAGATGAGGTACAATCTAACTAATCTCATTCAGATTCAAGTGATAGTGACTGTGATACACACACTTCATCACCCACAGACCTTTATGATTCATTAGACAAAATGATGAAGGATTTTGAGCACATTAAAACCTCACATACACTTTTAAATGAGGAAAACATCCAGCTTAAAAGCCAAAACTCACAGCTGACTAAAGAGCTGAGTACTCTGAGTCACATAGCTGATGAAAAAACTAAGCTGAAGGCTGAAAATGCCAAGATCTTAGCAGAGTTAGCTGCTACTGAAATGAGAGAAAAGATCTTAAAAATATGATTGCCTCATTTACAAAAGCATCAAATCATAGGATGAACTTATAATGAGTCAAAAAGAGTGGAGACAAGACATGCATAGGATTCAATTCCTTTGTGCATAGTCAAACTCCCAGAGTAATTTTGGAGAAAGGATCCTCAAGCAATGAGGGAATCCAAAAGCCCAAAACACCACATGTTGCACTAACATCCACACCAAAACATAATCACAATCATACTGGCCTTGGATATAAGGGAAAAGGAAAGAAGCCAGTAGAGTATGCTGAGAGGACAACTGAAAAGAAATTTAGAAAAGTCCATCAGCAGACTCCTAACAGAAAATACTCTGTCAAAGCTAAATAGAGGTACCAAAAGCCCCAGAGATTTCATCAAAGAAATACATATGATGGGAATGGTAGAAACTATTCTAACCAAGATGATTGGAATAACCAAGTGAAATATCAGCAAAAAACTATGAGATACAAGCCAAAGTGGCAAAGACCTCAACCTCAACAAAGGTCATTCCCAAGGCAAAAGAACTATTATCAACACACATATGCACCCAAACACTTCATCCAGAAATTCCACTAATACACTAAGAAAACAAATGCTTAAAATAAACACACAAGCATACAGACAAAAGAGACAGCTATATGATCCTAAAACCCCCAAGCAATTTGCTAATGTGCATTATGATTATGGAACTGATAGATGGCAACCTCTTAGAGTCAGATCATCTGGCAATAGGTTGGTTGGAGCATCTTATAGCACTAACCTCTAGGACCCAAGCAAGTATGGGTACTTAAAATTTAATTTCCTTCATTGCAAGTTCAAGGAACAGCTGAATGCCAAGGAACCTGATACATGGATAGTGGCTTTTCCAGACATATGATAGGGAATAAAAGAAATTTGTCAAACTTTAAGGAAATCAGAGGTGCAAAAGTGATATTTGGAGGAAATAAAGCTCCAGGGGAAATCAAAGGCACGAGATCCATCAAGAAAAATGGACTGGAGATCACAGATGTTGCATATGTTGAAGTCTCAATTTCAATCTATTAAGCAACAGCCAACTCTGTGACAAAGGCTACAATGTGGGATTCAACATGGGAGTATGCCAGATCAAGGATGTTGAATCAAATGAGATAGTGCTGCAAGGTACAAGATAGAAGAACATGTATGTAGTGGATTGGTCAACTGCTACACCAAGCACATGTCTGCTAGCAAAAAGCACAGCCGAATCAAGTAGGTTGTGGCAAAAGAAGCTGAGTCACCTAAACATCAAGACAATCAACAAGCTTGCAAGGAGTCATCTTGTGGAAGGATTGCCTGACTCAGTATACAAGAAAGACAGCATATGTGATTCATGCCAGATGGGAAAACAAATCGAATCATCTTTCAAGGATAAGCCAAGTCCTTCTTCAACAAGGATATTGCATCTGTTGCATATGGATTTATTTGGTCATGTTGAATCAACTAGTCTCAGTGGAAAGAAATACACCTTAGTGGTGGTGGTGGATAATAATTCAAGATATACATGGACAATTTTCATGTGTAAAAAGAAGGAAACACTGCAGAAGTTACCTCAGCTGATGAAAAGAGTTCAAATGAAAAAAGCCAAACCATTATAAAGATATGGTATGACAGAGGAACTTAGTTTTTCAATGGGATTATAACTCAGTATTGTGTTGAAAATGGTATTGCTCATGAGTTATCAGCTGCAAGGACTCCACAGCAAGAATGGAGTAGCTGAAAGAAGGAACATAATTCTCAAGGAAGCTGCAAGGACAATGTTAGCTGAAGTTGGATTGCCTAAGAGATTTTGGGCTGAAGCCATAATACAACATGCTACACTCAAAATAGATGCATGATAAACATGCAATTAACCAAGACTTCCTATGAAATTTGGACAGGGAGAAAGCCAAATGTTGGATATTTTAAGATATTTGGATGTAAGTGCTTCATCCACAACAATGTCCAGGACAATTTGAATGCTTTTGATGCTAAAGTGATGAAGGTATTTTTTTGGGATACTTAGCTGAGAGTAAAGCCTATAGAGTGCTAAACAAGAGGACTATGGTTACAGAAGAGTCTATCCATGTGGTATTTGATGAGCCAAATGTAAATGGAGAAGACATTGATGAGTTAGCTGAGAAGCAGAATCAGCTGACTATGCAGAAGAGTCCATATGTGAGAGCACTCAACCCTGAAGATGATGAGATAGCTGAATCTCAAAGACAGTTGGAAGGTCTGCAACTGAATGATGATGAATAAGAAGTTCAAAATAACTTAGCTGCAAGACGGCTGAATCCAGCAGACTTACTCCAACCTGATGTGAGATGGTTGAAAGACCATCCACCTGAGTTAGTCATTGGAAATGTCAGAGATGGTATAAGTCCAAAGCCCAACATGAAGCTATGTTTACTCGTTTTATTTCCCAAATAGAGCCTAAAGACGTGTCTCAAGCCTTGGAAGACACACATTAGATTCAGGCCATGCAAGAAGAGCTAAATTAGTTTGAAAGAAACAAAGTATGGGAATTGGTTCAAAGACCTATTCACCAAAATGTCATTGGTACTAAGTGGGTATTCAGAAACAAGATGAATGAGGAAGGATCTGTTGTCAGAAACAAAGCAAGATTGGTAGCCGAATGGTATTTCCAAGAGGAAGGTATAGATTTTGATGAAACCTTTGCTCTTGTTGCTAGATTGGAAGCAATAAAGATGTTTCTTGCTTATGCTGCACATAAGAACTTCACTTTATATCAAATGGATGTGAAAAGTGCATTTCTGAATGGACAATTAGAAGAAGAAGTCAATGTTGAACAACCTCCAGGTTTTGAGCATAAAACTATTGGAGATAAGGTCTGCAAGCTCAAGAAGGCATTGTATGGATTGAAACAAACACTAAGAGCATGGTATGACAAATTGTCATAATTTCTAATTGACAATGAATTCACCAAAGGCAAAGTTGACAGAACACTCTTCAGGATTCAAGGTGGAGAGAGTATACTGCTTGTTCAAATATATGTGGATGATATTATTTTTGGATCCACAAACAAAGAGTTGTGTGATAAATTCTCAAACCTCATTTAAGGCAAGCTTGAAATACGCATGATGGGAGAGCTGACTTTCTTCTTAGGACTTCAACTCAAGCAAATGAAGGATGGAACCTTCATAAGTCAAACCAAGTATATGAGACATTTGATGAAGAAATTTGACATGAAAGAGAAGTCATAAGTAAAGATTCTTATGAACACATCGATCAGTCAAGATGGATATGGATGCAAATGGGAAAGTTGTTGATCAAACTAGATATAGAGCCCTCATTGGATCATTGCTCTATTTAACAGCAAGCAGGCCAGACATCACCTTTGTTATAGGTGTATATACTAGATTTCAATCTGCACCAAAAGAGAGTCACATGACTGCAACTAAGAGAATCCTAATATATTTGAAGGGATGCCAAGAAGTTGGTTTATGGTATCCAAAGAAAGGAGGATTCAAGCTAGTAGGATACTCATACTCAGACTATGTTGGATGTAGAGTGGACAGGAAGAGTACATCAGGTACTTGTCAAATGCTTGGAAATAGATTAGTTTCTTGGTTCAGCAAGAAACAAAATTCAATAGTTATATCCACAGCTGAAGTGGAGTATATAGCTGCGGGCATCTCTTGTGGCCAAGTTCAATGGATGAGACAGCAGCTGAGAGACTATGATATTGAAGAAAAAGAGATTCCAATCATGTGTGATAACACTAGTGCTATTGCAATCACTCAAAATCCAGTGTTGCACTCAAGAACAAAGTACATTGATGTCAGATATCATTTCATAAGAGATCATGTTGAAAAGAAAGACATCACCTTGGAATACATCTCAACTGATAAGCAGTTAGCTGACATTTTCACTAAACCTCTATGTGAATCAAGATTTGAAGAGCTTAAGAATGAGCTAGGATTAATTGAGCTGAGTTAAGATACTCAGAAGACTCAATCAGCAAAGACAAAGAAGAGAGAAAGAAAAATAAGCAAGTTTCACATTTCAGCTAAGTGAAATAGTCAAGATGGGAAATCAGTTGTATCGAGTTAGCTGACAGCTGAGTAATCTAATGTGAAGAGAGAAGCAGAGTTAAGTCACTTTTGGTTAATAGCTGAGTTATTTATGAGCTAAGTGCAAAATGCAGTTGTTTTCTGCGAGCGGGAATGTTTTGAAGGATTACGTCGGTGTAATTATGATGTCAGAACAAAAGTTGCACGTTTAGCCTATGATTGGATATAAATGTTGCTGCTTTTAATGCGGAGAAATTAATGTACTTTCAAAGGATAAATCCTGACCGTCGATTTGATCTAATTTTGCAAATTCGAGAAACCATCCTTTCAAGTCCAATATAAGCCAAAAAAAAATTTCTCTCTCCTCACAAAAACTCTCTCGTCTTCAACAAGCAAATGATTCTCTCTCTGTGAAAGTGAAAAAATTCTACCTTTCAAAATCGAGATTCTACGTTTTATTCAGTGATTATTTTCTTCGAAAATGGAAACATCATACGACTTTGTCAAGATGTCCGAGAAGATCCACTCCGGATCTACAGTAGACTTCAAGGGGATGCTGAAACAGGGTGTTGATGAAGCCCTGGTGAAGAAGATTGCTGAGAAACTCCAGAAATTCGGTCTGAAGGATTTTCTCACTATGGAGTTTTCTCACATGTACTTGGAGGAAATCACAATGTTTCATGTTAACGCTGAAGTGCACGATGATGAGATTCGCTCAGTACACAACAAGGAGATAAAGATCACTGTTGCTGACCTTGCTAAACATTGTAAGCTGTCTACTAAAGGGCTGAAGAAGATTGTCGAGTAGGATATCAACATAGCTGCGGCTTGGAAGGAGATAGCCAAGCCTGAGTCAGCTGCGAAGGCTGTCTATACAGCCAAGAAGGATTTGATAAATGATGACTACTAATGGACATTGTGTCCAAGTGCGTTGATATGAAGTTCGGCAGCTTTAATCAGCTGTCTCCAACAAAGCTGGTGGTGATGGCTACGATCATGGAAGAGAATAAGATCAACTGGGCTGAGTTTGTATTCAGCCGTATTTGCCAAAATGTGATCAATAAGACCATCAAGGATGATGGGACGTTTGGATTCTCTTTGGGGTATGGCCTGGTAATTGGGCATCTGATGGAGGTGAAGGGGATTTCCTTGAGACATGGAAATCCATTACATGTTAACAAGAAGATGTTCAAGGCCAATCTATCTTGAGCTCAGAGGAAGGCGCATGCAAGGAAAGATGACACAAGTGAGGGTGAGTCAGCTGACCCTACTTAGGAAGACACATCTACAACCTCTCCAGCTCTCTCTCCCAAGCATATCCAGAAGAAGAGAGCTGCTGCAGCTATGCCAGCACCTGCCACTGCAGCCAAATCAAAGAAGGTTCCTGCCCCTGCAGCCGAGCCAAAAGCACCTGCCCCAGCAGCTGAATCCAACGCACCAACCCCTGCAGCCGAGCCAAAAGCACCTGCCCCAGCAGCCGAATCCGACGCACCTACCCCAGCTGCTGAGATCGAGAAGGATACATCCAAACTTTCTCCGATCGTGAAGAAGAAGCGCATAACTATGCCTCGCAAGCCAGCTGCTGCCAAAAATATAAAGATGGTGGATCCAGAAGCCACCATAGAAGAATTCGAAGAAGATACAATTCCTCTTGTTCCGACCAAGAGGAGAAGACTGGTCAGAAGATCTGAACTTGAGAAAGTTGAGTCGGCTACTCAGCCAGAAAAGCCCGAGAAGACTGCTGAAACTCAAGAGGAGCAGTCTAAAGAAAAAGATGGTGGAGATGCAGCCACCAAGGACACCGAGAAGACTGTTGATGTCAATCAACAGACTGTAGAAGACCCAGTTGCTCGAGAGACAGTTGTGGAGAAGCAAGGAGCTAAAACAGCTGCGATTACTGAGGAAAGAGTTGTCCTATTCCCTCAGATAGATGCATATGTACCTGAGGAGGAGCAAACTCCACTTGCCACCATTCCAGAAGATGGATATGACGACAATGATGTGATAATGTTTTCTCCTGTGTACCCGGATATTCATCAGAGATTGAGGGATTGGATAAAGTGGAAGCTGGGTTACTCTAGACAACAATTTTAGCAACCAGAGTACATTGAAGAAGAAGAGAAGCTCTTAAGCTTCCTGGGAAATATCTCTATCCACTCTTCCCTCAATTAAGATTTTTGTATGGATGTCCTTCGTGACATAAAAGGAAGATGAAAAAGAAAAGGCTTTGGAGAAGGCCAAGGCTATTGAAAAGTCCAAGATGTGTATGTTCACTGGTGGACCTGAGCATGAAATGGAATCGACTAACAACAGTGACTTAGAGGAGATTGATTCTGATGTAGTAGCAGAAAAAGCCGAATTCCAATAGGCCATCAAAGAATCGAAAGCCATGCACGAACAACAAGTGTAAGAGAGACCAAGAAAGTCTTCTCAACTCTCTCCTCGTTCTAACCCTTTAGATGTGGCGCAGAAGATAGCTGTTGATATTGCTACCACCACATCCCCCATGCACTCAGAAAATGGCTCTCAGAAGTTTGGCGATGAAGCTAGGGAAGGAGATAAAGTGGGCACCCTAGCCAAGCCAACTCCTGCATAAGGTGTTGAGACACCTGCCCCTACGGCTGATCACTCAGAGGGAAAAACAGTTGAGTCTCAAGTGCAGAGCAACCCCACAACTATTAACTTAGTTGGTGCGCCAGCTGAGGGGAAAGCTCCCACCACCACAGCCAGGTCGGAGGATGCTGTGGGAGACAAATAAATGGAGTTAGGAGGCGAAGGTGAGAAACAAACGGAACAGCAGAGTGAAGTTGATGAAGCTCGGACGGTTGAGACTGTCTCAGCTGAAACTTCATCTGCATTGAAGGCCGATTCGCTGCTGATGCAACTAAGGCAAATGATGGAAAGGAGGCCATGGGAGTTGAGACTCCTGGCCCGGAAAATTCAATACTAGGAGTTGAGACTCCGACGGATGCCAATGAAGACCCTAAAGAACTATCCAAGACCTTGCTGCAGTTAAGACTGCACATAGGGATGTAGAAGGCCCTCCAGCGGTTGAGACTGCTGAGGGTGTAGAAGGCCACAAGGAGGTTGAGACTTCCTTGGGTAAAGAAGCTGCAAAAGAGCAAATTCCTCAAGTAGAGACGACTGATGAAGAAGAAGAAATCAGCGCTCTTCGCGATTCACAGGAGCATGTTGACACAGAATTCCTGGAATCCAACAATGAAGCTGAGTCCACTCCCATTGATGAATCTTCTAAGGACAAAGTTGAGGATGCTCAAGACTCTCGGAGTAAAGCTAGTGACGAAACTGCTTCGATGAGCTTCGTGTTTGTTGATGAGCCAACCCCAATGGCTCCATCACACTCCGATGACGCTGATAAACCAGCTCATGACCAGACAACTCAAAAAGAAACCCCAACTGATACCGAGGAAGCTGTTAAGACAGCTGAGGGTCAGTCAGCTGAGCAGGCTAACACAACTGCTCAAGCAAGAAACCAATTAGCTGAGCAGGCTAACACAACTGCTCAAGCAGAAATGAATTAGCTTAGCAGCAGGCTAACACAGTTGTTCCCAATGTCGATGAAGCTGGTTCAATTAAGGCAAGTCGAGCTGAAGATATTCGCAAGGAGAAGGGAAAGGCTCCACAAGTTGGACATGCGGGAATCCCTATCTATGTAGATGATATGTTCGAAAACATTTTCCCGTTTCAAGCCCGATTGCCACCCTTGGATGCCGAATCTGCTAGAGAACAAGCCAAGTATATTGTCTAAGAAGAACCCAGAGTTCCAGCTGATTCAACAATGGTGCCTATAGGTTTTGAATTTGATGCAGTTTGGCCCGAGGATGAGTCTGCTTTGACAACTGATTTACGGAAGGCGTTTAAAGCCATTTGTGCTGAAATTGAGAAAATGGAGCACATCTTAGCATCATTAGACATAAGGCTGGATAACCGTGATGCCAACATCAATGAGGACATTCGTGGTGTTGTTCTACGTACTCGAGAATGGGCTGCTCAAACCACAACTATGAGAAGAGAGCAAGTTTGTTACTTCAAGTCACTATTTGCAGAATTAGTGGTCTGGAGTGCGAATAACATCCAGTTCCAGCAGAGGCAGAGGGATTACACGGTGAGGATTGAAGAATCTCATAAGTCGGATATGGAGTTACTCAAGCTGCAACACACGAACAAGATTGCAAGATTAGAGACTAACATGAGTCAGCAGCTCAGTGTTCTCCAAACTGAAATGAAATTAATGGCAGCTGAGTCAAAGGCTATGCGGTCAGAATTCTGAACAGCCTACTCCAAGTCAGATTTTAAGCATGATTCAACATACAACCGACTTGATTTCATTTTAAGTGGCATGTTCCCTGGCATGTCCCTACCTTTTGGAGATGATGCCAAAAAAGGGGAAGATGAGGCTATGAGGGAACTGAAGGAAGGGCAAGGGAGTCATAAGGAGGAGAAGAAAGGAGAAACAGCTAAGGGGGAAGGAAGTTCTACGAAAACCCCCCTCTAAATATTATGTTTGCCAAAACTCCTCAGCAAGGAAATGTAACAGCCTCACTTCTCAGCAAGCTACCAAAAGAGCTGACTGTGGAACAGAAAGTTGAGTTGGCATTTAAAGAATCAAGAAAAGCCATCAAAGCTAAGTTCGAGAAGGTGTCTGAGAAGCATTATGCGCATGTCCAGAATATAAGGACACGGTATGATGGTCCCCCAGCAGGATTATTAAAGTATCAAAGTGCTATGCCTGATGCTGGATCTGAACCCAGATCACTAGAGGAATTTCAAACACTAGAGGTAAAAGGCTACTTCAAGAATATGACTCTACCACAAGCCTAGGACTTGTACTAGGAGAAGGGTCTCGATTTGTGCAAATCAGCTGATATGCAGCAGAGTTCAAGCAGTCACTCAGCTAGAAAAGCAAAAGCACCAGTACAATACACTCCCAGAGGAGGAGCTGAGTCAGGAAGAGGAAGAGGAAGGTCTGGAAGCAGTGGAAGAGGCAGAAGCACTCAACCACAGCCAAGACCATAGGACATAATGTATATTAATCCACAGAAGAAGGGATAAAACAATTGGGATGGGTACGATCATCTTGGATATTTAGAGGTAATGCGCAAGAATATAGAAGCTGTGAGAAAGCAAGAATTTGAGAATGAAAGGGTAACGCGAAAATGGGAGGAAAGGCAGCATATGGATGACCCTGATGCAAGGCGTGCCTATGAGAGAAGAAGAAGGAAGAAGAAGAGAGGAAAATGATAAGAGCAGAAGAAGACAGGAGGAGAGCTGAAGACGAAAGAATGAAGCAGCCAAGGCGTTGAAGACGGATGTAACCCCTTCATGTATTTTACTTTATTGTAAATACACAGCTGTAAGTATTCTGTAATAATGCTCTGATACCTTTGTAATTTTTGCTCTGACACATGTTGCAATTCTATTTATGTTGTATAGAGTATATTTTTGTAAACAACTTTGTAAATGACAAGAATGCTATGATCAATAAAATTGACATATTCAAAGCATACATTCTTTGTTACTACACTGCTTGTTACTGCATGAGCTGAGTGAAGTCAGCTATGTAGAAGAATGCAAGAAGTCAACTAAAGACTAGAGTGAAGACCCAGCTATGTGTCAGCTGAGTATGGTCAAAATGGAAGGCAAAGACTCGACTGAAGGAGATCCAGCTGAGGAACAGTTGTGTAAAGGATATGGAAGTGTCAGTCAAGTCAGTAAAGAGCCAAGTCTAACAGTTGAATTGACAGTTGAGTCATTACTAAATGATTAGAGTTGACTCAACTCAAAGGGGTATAAGCAACAGTCAAGTCAAGTCGACTGATATTGATCTGTTGGAAGGAAGTCAATGATATTACTCGATATAGTAATAAGTCCAAGTTGCTCTGTCTTAAAGTGTTTGTCCCAGAAATATGCAAAAAGAAATAAACCAATGGGAAACACTGAAGCATGTGTCAGGCCCTGTAAAGCTACATTGTCATTTAATACGAGGAAGGGTCAGCATCACAATGCTGCCAGCCAAGAAAAGATAAGTCAAAAAATAAGAAAGTGTCATTTGAAAATAGCCTATCTCGTCAATAGGCAAATTTTCAAATAAGCACTATAAAAGGTTGATGAAGCATTTGAGAAAAGGTTACAAATTACAAGAACAAATCAATCTTACAAGCAAGCAAAACCTGCAAATATTCTCAAAACTTATCAAGAAATTTCTCAATCCTAAAACTCGAAGGAACTCGATCCAACACACGCTATGAAGGAAAGAATACTTCAACCAGTTGAAGTGAAAAAGTTTTAAAGAACAAAATGGGTCTACTCTCCAACATTGAAGGAGTTGTAGTTAAGGTTCAAGATCGAACCAAAAGTTTTGAGCTCATTGGAAGGTTGTGTGATCATTTCCAAGGGTTTGAAGAGAGCTGAAGTAGCAAGGCAGCTGTCTTGTGAAGAAGCTGAGTCGCAGGAGAAGCCAGCTATGTGATCAAGGCTGTCTCTAGACTGAAGAACTATTTATAACCTGATTTGTTACTTAGTGGATTCCTCTAGGAGTTGGAAAAGAGTGGATTAGAGGAATAATCCCATCCTCGAACCACTATAAAATTTGATTGTGTCATTTACTTTCAGCACTTTACTTTCTTGCTTATTTTATCATATCTGCTGATAAGTTAAATTGCAAACTCTACTGATAATAACAAGTGCTAAAAATAGTTGTTAAAAACGTGCTTAAAATTAACAAAGGGTGTTAAGTCTTTCGCTGTTTAAACCAAATCATCTAAAAGTTAAGTGTTAGCTGATACAACTAAGTTATACTATCAACTGCTCAGTCGAGTCTGTTGAGTGGGTAACTTTGCTGAAGAAAGCCAACCTAGCTGTCCCCCAAGGACTTAGTTGATTTGAGTCAACTCTGTTGAATATTTTAAAAGGACTAAAAAGTGAAAATTTGGTAAGATTTATTCAACCCCCCTTCTAAACCTTACACCACACCCCTTGAGACCTACAAGTTGTTATTTTGGTTTCACCCATTTTGGCATAATTATATAAAATTGTATGTAAATTGATTAAATTCAATTAATAATAATTATTTTAATTAAATAAAATATCTCAAAATATGTATAAAAATATTATATAGTTCATATATACATACACAATATTATATATATTTATGTAAGAAGAAACTATATATATATATATATATATATATATATATATATGATTTGGATCCTGTGAATCCACATATTTAGGGTGAGTACGTGAGGACGAATCTTGATCGTTGGGGGTCTTTTTCCTAACGGAGTAAATCGAATTAGATAATATTTAGTTTCTTTCCTTTTTAGCTGGTCATTAATGGTAGTTGTGTAATTTTGTTTTATTTGGATAAGGAAAATTGAGTATTTTTAGTATTTCCTGTCAACCGATTATTTGTTGAGTCAATCCATATGTCTTTTCTGGAATATCACGTCCCTAATTTAACGTATTCTAGTATACAGTTGGGATACTGAATCTTTAACTTTCTCTCTCCTTCTTCTGCGAAAGGGACTGGTGTGTAGGTTGAAGGTGAAAACTTCCGAAAATCCACTTTGGGTGGACGATTGACTTTTCTAATTTTCTGGTTCTTGAAATTAATAGTGCCATTATTTAGGAAGTTTCAAGTTTTTTGAGAAACGTGTGTGGTCTTGCTCAACGACCGAACTTTGGAGAGTCGATTATTGCCATTTTCGATAGACATTGGTGGTCCATGTTCGTTTTCTTTCCTTTTTTACTGTTTTCGCATACATTTTAGGGTTTTTTTCCAGCCATCATGTGTTTTTGATGCCTAGGTTTTTATGTTTTGTTCGAAGTTTTCTTCTTTGTAAAATGTAGCTTTTCGTTTTTCTAAGTTTGAGCCATTAGATTAGGCTTTTTTCGATGTTAATATCAGAATATGTTACAGTTTTTTAGTTTTTTTTTTCTGCTTTTGTTTTGTTAGTTATTTACTTACAATGTATATGCATGTTGCTTTTTTATATATCAATTGTTTGTTTTGTTGTTGTTGTAATCATTAGCTCCTTATTATGTTCATTATTTTGTCGTAATATCTCACTTTATTTGGGTTTTTCAGTTGTTGCTTATGTATATTGCATTTGATGCTTTCTAAGTGTATAAGTCTTGCTTATGAGATGTAGATGTTTGGTAGGTTTTTTTGTTATTGTTTGTGAAGAGAATGGCTAAAGCTAGTGGAAAAAGAGAGAATTTGGGGGGTGAGGGTGTTAATGATAGCCAAGATAACCCTGTTGGTGTGAAGAGGGTAAAAGAACAAGGTCATGGAAGAAAGGTGAAAGGGAAGATTCTCAATCCGAAAACTAATACAAGAGCCACATCGAAGGTTTTGGTTGATGCTACTGAACTGTTGAATCCAGGTAAGAGGTCTATAGTTGTGAATCCAACTCAAGATGAGAAGAATGAACAAAGAGGATCGAATTTGGAGGCGGCAAAAAAGTTTGGTATTGCGAAATAGACTTTTGGTGGAGCGGGATAGATGAATGTTATATTTATGTTGAAAAATATTTTGGTTTTTTTGTTCTATGATAGAATTCGAAGAATTTTCTTTGTCTATTTACATTACTTAATTTTGTAGGATTGTTTTTGGATGTTGTAGGCAATATTTTGGTGTTAAGTTAAGATGCCTGTACGAATCACTTATGATGAAGGAAAAATATTTTTTTGGATTAGTATGTATGTTTTTAATGGTTTTGAATTTTGGGAAAATATTTACGTAATGGATTTGATCTAATAAATTTACCATATATAGTGCATGTTAAGCACATCGTTTATGCATGCATAAATATTATGTGTTGCGTATTAAGTATTACAGTGCAATATGGTAAATCTAGTAGTGTAAAGATCTAACAATAATTGGACGAAGTTTCAAAAAAAAAAAACATGTATTTTAAGAGGTGAATATATGCTTATTTAGTAGGCATATGTTGCATACATTAAGTATAAACCCCATTTTTTTATTTGCTGGTTTTATTTACATGCAAAGCATAGTTATAATGTATATATAGTTTTAGCATCGTGATTATTATAGAGACACTAATTTAGTTCATGTAACATATTTTTAAGAAATTTATTTTATGCATATGAAGGGTTGATACAATGCATACGTAGTGTGGATATTCTGCATTTGGTTAACATAAATAAATGTCTTTTGCACAATATAAACATTTGGATCATGCTTTACAGAAAACTGTTTATCCATCTGAAGAATTTGATGTTATGCATAAGTAATGTGGATATTATTATTTATTAACATATAATACGTCTTTTATAGAGGTAGGTTTTCCATTCTTTTTTGTTTGTTTGGATTGTTTTTTGTTTGAGAATTGATTTGCATACAAAGCTTAGATATATTGCATAAATTGTTTTAGCATGATGCTTCTGTACAATCGCGTACTTGTTTGTTGTAATGGTCAATGTTTTTACACCTAAAAATCTTGTAAACAATCCAAATAAAATCTAGTTTCAAGGAAAAATCATGGCCAAAATTTAACAGGACAACATATTTTAAGTTCACTTCTTGCACGTCCGGCTATTGTAGTTTCCGACGTCTCCACATTTTCCACAATGCCTCTTTAGTTTCTTGTTTGCTATCAAAACTTTATCCCTTTGACTCTGTATTCGTCTTTTGACTCGAAAATATTTTCCTCTGGCTCGCATTTTGGTATCCAATACTCTGTTAAATCGTTCATTATTTTGTGTCGTTATTGAGGCATTTTGCTACAACTTCCTGTCATAAGCAACATAACCAGTATACATAAGCAAAGTATAATGCTTAAACATGTATTTTAGTATCATATCACAAGCGCAGTTAGTCATTTTTCCTAGCATAATTACATCTAGTGCAAGGTATGTATTAGACATGACAATATTTAAGCATCATAATAAGATACAATAAGCAAAATCTGATGCACAAATATGCAACAATATTGTTCAATGTTTGTTAATTTTTTGACGCTATGAGAGGTAATTGTAATTAGTAGCAATATAATAATATTACATATGCAGTTGGTCATTTCATTGAAAGAAATTGTACGTACAAAATTATATGGATAACTATATCTTTTGGTTGGGATTCAAAGTATTGCATTCATGAAAACATTGAAATTAGAAAAGCCATACAAGTATTCAAATTACACAGACCTTTGCATGCAATAACTTTTATAAGAATGACAAATGATTTAACTTAATTATGCAAATTATTGAAATACAAAACACGATGTATAACTGTAACCAATACCTTTCTCAATCTGTATAGTGAAATGGTCTTCGAGTATTTCATCAATGTCCATTTTTCCCCCGAAAGTTGTGTTCTCTTATTTATGTTGCAGTGTGAGGAGAGAGAAAAAAAACGAGTAGGAAACATAGGTGGTGGGGATATGATGACCGATTTATTTTCTTTGCAGGCGGGGAAGTAGTTTTTCTCTGGTTCTCCTTTCCGTTTTGCTGGAGGATTTGATTGGATTTGGATTTTTTCATGTAACATACGCTATTTTCATGGGATGATGGAAGTGTTGATATGGATTGATTTACCCCTAGTTATTTTCAAGGAAACATGTAATTGGATGTGTTGTTTTTTGGCCATTGAAAATACATGATTTGTGGCTCAGATTCATCCCTACGGACTCACCCCATAACATGTCCATGTATAACCCGCTCCCTATATATATATATATATGTATGTATGTATAATAAAGAGAGAGTAGTCTAAGAATAGTAATAAAAAAAATCCCGCTCATTTCACCTTTCTAAATATGAAAAAATATTGCATTATTATTAAAAAAGATGAAATAATATAAAATATTAATTGAACATGTTATAATTTAAATAGTATATCGTACGTATTTTTTGGAATATATAATAAGAAAATACTTTATTTGAGATGATAATAAGTAAATACTTATTACATAAAATAAATGTTATTTATTTGTTCTATTGCTCATGTAATATTCATTTGTTTGAGATATTTTATGTTATAACATAGTTTCTTAAATAAGGCTAAAACTTATATAAGACCGCTTTACGGGTATAAATCCATAAGACGGATCATATTGCCCGACCCGCTTCTCATACCCGCCCAATTTGTTTTAATTTTCTTTTTCTTTTTTGTTTTAAACTAGGGTTTATCCCTTCTTTTTCTTTTCCCGATGTCTTCTTGTTCTTCTTCCCTTTGTACTCTTCTTGTTCTTCTTCCCGTTGTCTTCTTCTTATTCTTCTTCCCGATGTCTTCTTCTTCTTCTTATTCCTACTTTCTTCTTCTTCTTCTTCTCTTCTCGTTTTTCATTACTTTGTGTGATTGTCGTCCTTTTTTTTTGTTTTTTTCGTTTCATTGATTTCGAAGTGTATGAGTTAATAATAAAGTATGGTTTGAAATAAAATTTGTGTACAAATCTGTGAATATTGGTGCTTGGAAGTATCGAAAATAACCTTAAAAGTATCAAAATTGCCTTAAAAGTATCAATATTTTGTCACTTTATTTCAACCTCGAACATATATATATATATATATATATTACCTTAAAAGTATCAAAATTTTCCTTAAGAGTATCGGAAGTTGCCTTAAAAGTATCAGTTTATAATAAAAATAATTCTGGGAAATCCAATATCAGTTGAAACAGACGCAAAAATATCAGTAGTTATGTTGAAAGTATCAGTAATTATGTAAAAAGTATCAGTATTCTACACTGGGATATGTAAAATATTAAAACATAATTATGCATGTTAAAAGTATCAGAATTTGGTTGAAAAGTATCATAAATTTCCTTAAAAGTATTTGTATTCTGCACTTGGATATATAAAGTATTAAAACATAATTGTGCATCTTTAAAAGTATCATAAATTGCCTCAAAAGTGTAAGTATTTTGCACTAATTACTTAAAAAGTATTTCATTACAATCTGATAACTAAAAAATATCACTATTTGGTGAAAAGTTATTTTTTATGTTTATAATATTTAAATGTAAAAATATCACAATACATACTAAAAGTATCATATTTATTGCTCAAAAGTATCATTGGCGAGACTTGTGGCTTTGTTGGAGGAGATCTGGGAATAAAAGGAGAGAGATAAAAACATCTATTGGAGGGGACCACTAGATAACAGGAGAGAGAAAGAGAGATCTGCTCAAAAGATCTCACAGCTGGCAGCCACGCTAGTTCTCTTTTATAGCTGGTACCCGAATCCGAATTGTAGTATCCGTCTTACATATTAGGATCTGTTAGATAGTCCAACAAAAGATATTCTCCTTACATAATCATGATTTGAGTAGAAAGAAATTGTTATAGAGAAATCAAATGATACTCTAATTTTATTTATTAAATTAACATATATATAGTAATTTGTTGGTAAAATTTTATCCATGTCTCAATTGATCTATTTAATTTAGTCGTCGAAAATTATTAATTAAGCATATAATATTTAAGGTTTAGGCAACTCAACAAGTGTTTTCCAATAGGTGAATAACTTGCTTCAAATATATAATTTTTTTTTAATTCTCATTTTTCTAAATATTTAATTTATTATTGGATATTTAACATAATATTTTGTGAAAGTATATTAAATTATTATAATAATAATGATTTAATAAATCCTAAATTATTTTGTTCGCGTCAAGACGTGCCATCCTACAACCTTTCCTGATGTGAACCGTAGCAACAATTGTGCGTACAACCCAAACAACAATATGTTGTTAACCCAAGATCTTCATTAGTTCGGTTAAAGTGATGGAAACCTCGATCCGTTGTTTATAAAATCAAGAACCTTGGTATGCGTAGATGCCACAAATAAATGTGGGAGTTTGTTTGATAAGTCAGAATTTGCAACAAGATGAACAATATTGAAGCTCTTGGAGAAACCCAATGGTTTTAAAAGAAAATCTCAATTCAATATCAAAGTTCTAAGTTCTGAAAAATAAACAAAGTGTTTACTTTTATAGGCGACTCAAAACAAACCCTAAAAAATCTAGAAAGGAAAGAAGTCATAAACATGGTAGAGTTCCAAACACAAAACCTAATCTAAGAAGGAAATAAAAATCTGCAATTTTCGCCATTTTGGGTCATGGCACAGAAACGTGCTGAAATTGTGAGCCCCAACGCGAAACTCTACTGTCCAAGCAACTTTCTGGTTCGCTACTCATTTGTTGGTCATTCATCGGTAGTTTTTCCATTTGTAAGCGTGTGAATTTCCTTTTGGGGTCTTAATCCTTTCTTTTAGCTTTCCATAGCAACTTGAATAAGCTTAATATCAATTTTGTAAAGAATGTTATGGCAGAAATACTAAACTCTGCCAGTGATGAAAACTGTCGACGCATTCGGATGTTTTTGAAATCAACCCCTTGTTGTTCGATCGTCAATACTTCTTTTCGACACATGATTAACTATGATGACTCTTGAAAGAATTTATCCTCAAATCCAAACGTTGGACCCCAATGGTTGAATGGCCTTGTCACTCCACCCGGATCAAAAACCAATCGACAAGCGCAATCAGTTGTTTCTCCACAATCATGTAGCCAATAAACAATGAAACTAGGCAAAACACATATAATTATGTTAGAACTTAAAAACTCGTTTCTAAATCTCTTCTCTTTTTTCATGAATATAGATATTCCCTCGAATTTTACCTCTATGGCCATTACCCCCATGTTTTCGGCCTACTCAAAATTATTACTCTCTTTTTTCTCGACCATCACATTAAACTCACTTATACCCTTGGCCGGACTCTCAATTTTTTGTCACGCATTCTCTTATTGTCTTTGGCTTCATAATTTTTGTGTGGCTCACTAATCGAATTATCTATCCCTTCTATCCCACTAACTTTAATTTTTAATGAATCTTGACATTCAATTGTTGACTCGATATCCAACACATCATCGGAAACTAATGACAATAGATCCATATTTACAACTTCTGGAACTTCCTCCAACTCCGGCTTAACCTCCAATCCCGGTTCATCCATCTCCACCTTTGATGTGTTCTCCGTAATTTTAAAAATCGATGAAAAATGTGGATCATTAGCAACGGATTCCCAATCATTCGTACTAGTATGTGGAGTTTTCCTTGTGAAACCCCTACTTTTATTCTTGGGTCCATAATTTTGATTCCTCCCATAATCGAAATCTTCATCATTATTATCCCAAACAAATGGATCTCTTCTCCTAGGCCTCCGCTTACTAGGCTCCTCAATCATAGAAGTCAACATCTTGCTCTTTTTCTTTGCAAGTTTACTCTTATGCGACTCGTTGAACAAATCAAATGGTTGCATGTTTTCCGCCATGTTGAATTCCAATTTTTTTGTGCACGTTGATTACAATTCCTTACCCATTGATTTTTTATGTGCAAATTTTGAATTTTTTTTGTGCCCTTGAAGAACAAAGATATGTTTAACCTTCACTAGATGGCTCTGGTTACCAACTGATATGAATCGTAGCAACAATCGTGCATATGACCCAAACAACAAAATATTGTTATTAACCCAAGATCTTCACTAGTTTGGTTAAAGTGGTGGAAATCTCGATACGTTGCTTATAAAAGCAAGAACCTTGGTATGCGTAGACGCCACAAATATATGTGGAAGTTTGTTTGATAAATCAGAATTTGCAACAAGATGAAAAATTTTGAAGCTCTTGGAGAAACCCAAAGGTTTTAAGAGAAAATCTCAATTCAATATCAAAGTTCTAAGTTCGAAAAATTAAACAAAGTGTTTGCCTTTTATAGGCGACTCAAAACAAACACTAAAAAATAAGAAAGAAAAGAAGTCCTAAACATGGTAGACTTCCAAACACAAAACCTAATCGAAGGAAATAAAAATATGTAATTTTTTGCCATTTTGTGTCGTGGCATAGAAACGTGCTAAAATTTTGAGCCCCGGCATGAAACTCTACTATCCCAGCAATTTTTTGGTTCGCTGCTCATTTGTTGGTCATTCATTGGTAGTTTTTCCATCCCAAAACGTGTGAATTCGCTTTTGGGGTCTTAATAACAGTTATAACCCTTCCTTTTAACTTTTCATAGCAACTTGAATCAACTCAATATCAATTTTGTAGAGAACGTTATGGCACAAATATTAAACCTTGGCACTGCTGCAATTGTCGATGCGTTCGGACGTTTTTGAAAGCAACCCCCTTGTTGTTCTATCGTAATACTTCTATTTGACACTGTAAGTCCAAGCGGCTACGTTAATCTAGAGGGGGGGTGAATAGATTATCTTCATCTTTTCGATTTATCCCCCTTTTTCAAACCGAATGCTCAAAAACAAATATAAAGGTGCGGAATGTAAACAACACGCGTCGATTTATAGAGCTTCACCCCACCTAGAGACTACGTGCTCTACCACCCCAGTATATCCGGGATGGGTTTCGAAAAGAGAAAAAGATTTTATTAATAATTACCAAAATTATTACAACAAAATCTTACACCAACACCTTGAAGAGCACCACACTCTTCTTCAACACCGCCTTTGAGATTACCACAATCTCACTTGAAGATTACCACAATCTCCAAACGGCACCTTGTGAAGATTACCACAATCTTCACCCTTGAAGAGCACCACACTTTTCAACACCTCAACGAGAAGATTACCACAATCTTCTTACACCTAACACCTAGTTCACCCAAGTGTGTTCTTACCACAAGAACACTCACAAGGATATCTTGTGTTTGAATGACGACCACAAATTCAAGATTACAACTCGATAATTGATAATACAATAGAGTGCAAGTGTAATCAAGAATAGCCTAGACCTCAAGAATATGAAAGTGAATAGCTAGGCAAAATATAACAAGAATATAGACAATGTAAGAACAAGTGTTTGCTTGAATGTGTCTTGTTGTGTTGTAGTTTTCTCTCTTGTTATGTTGCTTCAAATATTCCTCTATTTATAGAAGATGTCTTGTACAAGATAGGCTCCTCTTGGGGACATGAATTCTGTAAAAAATACCAAGATAATTGAAGAAAAGAGCTGTTAGAAATCAACCCCTTAAATCAAGGAAAAGTTTGTTAGATAAATGTTTTTATCATGATTTTGATGATTTTGTTCAAATGAGTTTTTATACCGAAACAATGTCCCTAAATGTTGTCCCAACACTTCCGATCGATCTAAAATGTTTCTACTATTTTTTGGAGTATTTCTTGAAGTTAATATTCGATTTAAAATTGGACAACACTTTTGTTTCAGGCTCGACCGGTCGCCCTATAGGGCAACCCGTACCTGAGTTGAGTTTTGAAACAGAAAATGGGACGTAAGAAAAAAAGGGCAGAGCGGCCGGCCGACCAGGTGGGCGACGGTGTGGTCAACCGGTTGACCGGCGGGCAACCTTTGTACACTGCAAGTTGGATTTTTGTTCCAGACTTCTCTGTTTAAAAAACGCTCAAGGGCAACCGTCACACTAAGAGCGACCGGCCGCACCCCCTTCGACCGGGTCCCCCGTGTAAAAATTCGCAGAATTCAATTTCAATCTTATCTCTGCGCGACCGGTCGAACCCCGTTTTGACAAAGAACTATCCGTTGCATTTTCGATGACTTTTCCCTATTTTGTGGGATTGATTTCTAACAGCTATATTGATGATTTTAAATGGTTTCTTTTGCAGCAAATCACTCCCCAAGGAGGAGCCAATGTCTGGAAATCAAAGCCAAGACCTCTCCTATAAATAGAGGCTTCATTCAAGCAACAAGACACAACACTCCATACAAGCAAAGAGCAAACAAAGCAAACACTTTCATATATCTTGTTGTATTAGCCTTAGCACTTTCACTTGCACATATTTGAGGTCTAGGCTTTCAATTCTTGATTACACTTGTACTCATATTGTATCAATCATTATTGAGTTGTAATCTTGATTTTGGTCATCATTCAACACAAGACATCCTTGTGAGTATTCTTGTGATAAGAATACACTTGGGTGATCTAGGTGATAGGTGTTTGAAGGTTGTGGTAATCTTCAAAGGTGTTGTAAAAGGATTGTGGTAATCCTCAAGGTGGTGTAAGAGGGTTGTGGTAATCCTCAAGGTGTTGTATTAATTTTTGGTAAATTAATAAAATCTTTTTTTCTTTGAAATCCATCCCTGGATATCTTGGGGTGGTAGAGGATTAGGCCCTAGGTGGGTTGAACCTCTTTAAATCGACGCAGTGTTGTTTTATTTCCGCATTTACATTCTCGTCTTTGTTTGATTATTGGAAAAAGAGGGCAAAATCTGAAAAACCGAGATAATCTATTCACCCCCTCTAGATTATCGTAGCCACTTGGACTAACAAGTGGTATCAAAGCCAAACTCTTTGGCTAGCTCGCTCCGAGTTCAGTATAGAGAAAGATCCATGGCTACGAATGACGCTTATCTCACCACCGGCGCCTCCACCAACAAGCCACCATTGTTCGACGCCAACAACTACGCATTTTGGAAAGACCGTATGGAGTGCTTTCTACAAGGGTGCGGATTTGACATATGGAATGTGGTTATTGAAGGAGTTGATCAACCAACAAAAAAAATGGAGGATGGCACCTCGACTCCTAAACCTTTCAAGGAGTTCGATGAAAATGATAAGAAGGCTTTCTCTCTAAACGGTAAGGCCTTAAATATTTTGCATTGCTCACTTACCGCCACCGAGTACAATCGCATACGAGGCATAAGGTCGGCACATGAGGTTTGGGAAAAATTGGAGACTATATATGAAGGGACAAAGAAGGTCAAGCAAGCTAGAAAGACCATGCTTGTTAAAGACTTTGAAAACTTTAACATGTATGATGGTGAAAGCATCTCCAAGATGGTGGAAAGGCTTGACAACATTGTCAATCCTCTTGTGGCCCTCGGTAAAGTCATCTCCGAAGAAGACAAAGTGACTAAGGTATTGAATGCTCTTCCCGGCTTATGGTCCGAAAAGGTGACGGCAATCACGGAAGCACAAAATCTTGAGACACTCAAGTTTGACGAGCTCATCGGGAACCTCCTCATCTATGAAGTCTATCTCAAGGAGAGAAAAATACCAAACCAACCATCAATCAATCGGGTATGCAAAATATTCCTAAAGGTCTTGCTTCCTCTTCTAATAATGCATACTATGATAATGATGATGATGATGAGAGAGACGGCCGCACTTGTTCGAAAATTTGCAAAATTTGTGAATAAAAATAAAGCAAGAAAACCAAGAGATAATGCTTGCTTTAAGTGCGGAAAGCCCGGCACTTCATAGCCGATTGCCCAAAACTCAATGAGGAGGAACAAAAGAAAAAGAAGCCTTTTCCGAAAAAGAAGGCTCTAAATGCGGATGTCAAAACTTGAGATGAGCTACTCGAGACATCCGACGAGGAAGGTGAAACCGAACATGGTCTTATGGCTATAGACGATGAAAATAATGAGGTACGCTCTAACTCCTCTACCTCCTCCTTAGTTGATGAATTGCAATGTGATTTTGATGAGTTGCAAAATGAATTTCAAAAATTGATTGTTAAATACAAGAGTTTAAAGAAGGAGCATAAAGAGCTTAAAATAGAAAAGGATAAATTATTTACATCTTATGAGACTCTTGATCATGTTCATGCTATTACCCTTACTCAAATTCAAACTCTTGAAACCGAGAAACAAATGCTCACTAATGATATTGATAATTTGAAAAAGGATGTGCATCGTTTTAATTTAAGCACGGATAAGGTTACTAAAATTTTAGATGCACAAAGAGGTGAGCATTCAAAACAAGGACTTGGTTACAAACCATTTCAAAAGTCTTTAAGAAAAATAACCAAGGTCCGACTTTCATACGTGCTAGTAGCTCTCATACTCCCTACTTGTTTTTATTGTGGCAAAATTGGACATTATGCTAATAATTGCAAATTGAGAAATAGCTCTAATTATGTTTGGAGACCCAAAGGTCTCAAAACTAACCCCATGGACCCCAAAATTATAGGGTACCTAAAAGAAATGATTTTGTAGGTAATAGGGGCTATAACAACCATGGAGGATTCGAAATGGCTCGTGGACAGCGGATGTTCACGCCATATGACCGGGAGGAGAGAGCTTTTTACCAACATCAAGCTCCAAGAAGAGGGTATGGTCATGTTCGGCAATGGCAAAGGAAAAATTCTTGGAAATGGAGAAATTGGTAACTCTTCTTTCTCTCTTTGTAATGTTCTTTTAGTAGAAAGGCTTAAGTTTAATTTGATAAGTGTTAGCCAACTTTGTGATTCAAATTATGATGTTTCTTTTAATAAAGAAAAATGCCTTATTCTTAAAAATGGTAATATTATTTGTGAAGCAAATAGAAAAGGCAATCTTTACAAAATTTGTACTAGTGATTTGGTTAGTCAAAATGTTTCTTGTCTTGTCGCCAATAATGATTTAACGAGTTTATGGCATAGGCGACTCGGACATGTTGGATACAAGAATTTGAAAAATATTTACAAAAACCAAAGATGTAAAAGGACTACCCAAATTGAATTTTGAAAATCTTGGCTTATGTGACACTTGTCAAAAGAACAAATTAGTTAAGAGTAGTTTTAAGCCCAAAATGAAATTTCCACTACCAAACCCCTACAATTGCTTCACCTTGATTTGTATGGGGATATTGGTACGGCTAGTCTAAGTGGAAAACATTACACTTTCGTTATTGTCGATGATTTTTCTAGATACACTTGGGCTCTTTTTCTTGCAAATAAAAGCGATGCCGTTAATGAGTTTGTTAAGTTGTGTAGACGCATTGAGAATGAAAAGGAAGATACTATTAAAACTATTCGAAGTGATCGAGGCGGAGAATTTGACGGTGAGTTTAGAGTCTTTTGTGAAACCAAGGGATATACACACAATTTTTCGGCTCCAAGGACACCTCAACAAAATGGTGTAGCCGAAAGGAAGAATCGGACGCTACAAGAAATGAGTCGGTCCATGCTCAATGAATTTTCTCTTCCAAAATATTTTTGGGCCGAAGCCGTAAGTACCGCTTGCTATGTCATTAATCGAGTTTATATTCGTCCTAAAATAAATAAAACTCCATATGAGCTTTGGAAAGGAAGAACTCCAAATATTAGTTATTTCAAAATATTTGGATGTAAGTGCTTTATTTTGAATACTAAGGATCAATTGGACAAACTTGATCCTAAGGCCGATGAAGGAATATTTATGGGGTATTCAACCAAGAGCAAAGCATATCGGGTTTACAACAAGACTAGCATGGTTGTTGAAGAATCTATTCATGTCAAATTTAATGAAGCCTCGGGTGTTGAAAGAATACCCAATGACGATAGTGATGAAGAGGATATTGTTGAACCTATTGTTCAAAGTGATGCTCATAATGATAAACCTTCTATTTCATATGATCAACCTTCAAGTTCAAATGTTCCTCAAGAAGATAGGGGTGATACTTGAATCTTCCCGTAGCATTGAAATTTAAGGAGATCACCCAAAAGATCTTATTATTGGTGATCCCCTTGATAAAGTAATGACTCAAGGAATTTTGCCGAGAAAGCTCTTATATCTCAAAAAGAGCCTAAAAATGCTAAGGAAGCTATTGAGGATGAAGATTGGTTTTTGGAAATGCAAGAGGAGTTGAATCAATTTGAAAGAAATGATGTATGGGAATTAGTACCTTGTCCTCCATCTCAAACAATTATTGGTACAAAATGGGTATTCCGAACAAACTTGATGATCAAGGCAACATTGTTCGAAATAAGGCAAGGTTAGTAGCTCAAGGGTATTGTCAAGAAGAAGGTATTGACTATGATGAAACTTTTGCACCCGTAGCACGTTTAGAAGCTATTCGTATTTTACTTGCCTATTCTTGTTTCAAAAATTTCAAACTTTACCAAATGGATGTTAAATCCGCTTTCTTAAATGGTATTATTCAAGAAGAAGTCTATGTAAAACAACCTCCGGGTTTGAAAATTTTTCTAGGCCTAATGATGTTTATAAACTTAAAAGGCTTTGTATGGTTTAAAACAAGCACCCCGTGCATGGTATGATAGACTTAGCTCTTTTCTTTTGCAAAATGGTTTTACAAGAGCTAAAGTTGATACTACACTCTTTGTTTTTGAAAAAGGGCAAGATTGTTTACTTGTGCAAATTTATGTTGATGATATTATCTTTGGTGCTACTAATGAATCTTTGTGCAAGAAATTCTCCAAGTTAATGCAAGGTGAATTCGAGATGAGTATGATGGGGGAACTAAACTTCTTCCTTGGACTTCAAATTAAGCAATGCCAAGAAGGTATTTATATTTCGCAATCAAAGTATACAAAAGAACTTTTGAAGAAGTTCGGCATTGAAGAAGGAAGAACCGTCTCGACTCCTATGGCAACCAATGTCAAAATTGACAAAGATGAAAAAGGCAAGACGGTTGATGAATCCAAGTATCGAGGTATGATTGGTAGTTTACTTTATTTAACCGCTAGTAGACCGGACATTCTTCATGCCGTATGCCTATGTGCTCGTTTTCAAAGCAATCCAAAAGAATCTCATATGAGTGCCGTTAAACGGATTTTTCGATATTTGAAAGGCACTATTCAATATGGTTTATTTTATCCAAAGAATGAAAATTTTTCTCTTAAAGGTTATAGTGACTCGGACTATGCGGGTAATATTGATGATCGGAAAAGTACATCCGGATAATGTCAATTTTTAGGCGATTGCCTAGTTTCTTGGTTTTCAAAGAAGCAAAACGTGTTTTCTCTTTCAACGGCGGCGAATATATTTCCGCCGCATTTTGTTGTACTCAACTTCTTTGGATGAAACAAACCTTAGCGGATTACAAATGCTCTTTTGAAAACGTACCTATCTTTTGTGATAATATATCCGCTATAAATATTGCTCAAAACCCGGTTCATCATAACCGTACTAAACATATTGAGATTCGACATCATTTTCTAAGGGATTGTGTTTCAAAACGAAAAATTGAGATATCGTTTGTGCCATCTCAAGATCAATTAGCGGACATTTTTACAAAACCGCTAACTTCCGAGACTTTTGCGTCAATACGAGCTCGGTTAGGCATAATGCATATTGAATGAGGTCTACGTTTGCATTTTGCATGTTTTTAAAACTTAGGGGCGAAAAAATCGGATTTTTGGTTGAAAATTCGGATTTTGAAAAATTTGACAGAACAGTGGGCTGAAGAGGTTGAGGGCAACCGGTCGCCCTCAACGTCGACCGGTCGCCCTAGGCTAAATTTTGGTTTAAGTTCGTTCTGTCTTCAGCATTTGACAGTTTCACTTCTTTTTGCCATTTTTCGTCCCCTTTGCCAAAATGCACACTATTGTCACTCAAAATTGATTTTCATGCATTCCATTCATATCTTGGACCTTATATAGCATGTTTATCATCATCATTGCTCATCTTTTCCGATCAAATGGTAAGAATTTTCCTTACTTTGCTCAATTGGGTTGAACCCTTGAGTTTATGGCTTTCTTGTATATTTCTTGATAATTTTTGCTTATAATCTTGTTGAGATTAGTTATTATGTTGTATTGTATGATGTTTGATGTGAATTGGTGATGAAATTTTTTGGCTTGGATCATTTACAAGGGCTATATACAACTCTTTTTATTTTTCACGCCCACAATGTGTTCGATGAAATGTTTCAATGAAAATTTCAACTTCTACATGATTCTCTCGCTTCCAAAAGTCTTCTATACTCATTGAGATCATGTTTTGGGAAATAAAACGAGCGTATGAACTCTTCATGATACATTTCTCCCATTTTCCTTGGTTTTTAAGCCTAAATTGCTCAATGGTTGATAAACCATTTCTTTGCGCACTTTGATATACTTCTATGATGTTTCTATCATCCTAACATTCTTTTGATGATTCCAAAGGGGAGAAACAGAAATTGGCTCGTTAGCTCAAAGAAGCTAATAAAAGCTCATGATAGAAGCTACAAGCTATGGCTTATTAAGGCCATAAGTTGTGAAGATAACTCAGTCCAATGATTGTTTTATGTACTTGTTTGCATGGATAATAAGTATTTGTGACAGGGGGAGCTTCTAAGCTCATGGAGTTGTTGTTTATTTTGTAAAAGCTTGTGCTTCTAGCTTATGCAATATTTCTTCTTAATGTGCTTGTTGATAGGGGAGCTTTTGTAAAATGTTTTTAAACGGATAGTTTACTCATAAACCGGAAAATTATTTTGTTTTTCGTAATCGTCCTCTTGAAAATTGTTTTGGTTTGTAATCATCAAAAAGGGGAGTTTGTTAGATAAATGTTTTTATCATGATTTTGATGATTTTGTTCAAATGAGTTTTTATACCAAAACAATGTCCCTAAATGTTGTCCCAACACTTCCGATCGATCTAAAATGTTTCTACTATTTTTTGGAGTATTTCTTGAAGTTAATATTCGATTTAAAATTGGACAACACTTTTGTTTCAGTTTCGACCGGTCGCCCTATAGGGCAACCCGTACTGAGTTGAGTTTTGAAACGAAAAAATGGGACGTAAGAAAAAAAAGGCGATGCGACGTCGACCAGGGGCGACGGTGTGACCGGCCGATCGGCCGGGCGACCTGCACTGCAAGTTGGATTTTTGTTCCGCACTTCTCTGTTTCGTAAAAACGCCAAGGGCAACCGGTCACCATGACTAAGGGCGGCCGGTCGAACCCCCCTTCGACCGGTCCCCCCCGTGTAAAAATTCGCAGAATTCAATTTCAATCTTATCTCTGCGACGACCGAACCCCTGTTTTGACAAAGAAACTATCCGTTGCATTTTCGAATGACTTTTCCCTATTTTGTGGGATTGATTTCTAACAGCTATATTGATGATTTTAAATGGTTTCTTTTGCAAGAAATCACTCCCCAAGGAGGAGCCAATGTCTGGAAATCAAAGCCAAGACCTCTCTTATAAATAGAGGCTTCATTCAAGCAACAAGACACAACACTCCATACAAGCAAAGAGCAAACAAAGCAAACACTTTCATATATCTTGTTGTATTAGCCTTAGCACTTTCACTTGCACATATTTGAGGTCTAGGCTTTCAATTCTTGATTACACTTGTACTCATATTGTATCAATCATTATTGAGTTGTAATCTTGATTTTGGTCATCATTCAACACAAGACATCCTTGTGAGTATTCTTGTGGTAAGAATACACTTGGGTGATCTAGGTGATAGGTGTTTGAAGGTTGTGGTAATCTTCAAAGGTGTTGTAAAAGGATTGTGGTAATCCTCAAGGTGGTGTAAGAGGGTTGTGGTAATCCTCAAGGTGTTGTATTAATTTTTGGTAAATTAATAAAATCTTTTTTTTTTTTGAAATCCATCCCGGATATACTGGGGTGGTAGAGGATTAGGCCCTAGGTGGGTTGAACCTCTTTAAATCGACGAGTGTTGTTTTATTTCCGCATTTACATTCTCGTCTTTGTTTGATTATTGGAAAAAGAGGGCAAAATCTGAAAAACCGAGATAATCTATTCACCCCCCCTCTAGATTATCGTAGCCACTTGGACTAACAAAGTTGTCTGCAAACTCAACGGATAGTTTGCTGTCAAAAGAGGGGTTCGACCGGTCGCGCAGAGATAAGATTGAAATTGAATTCTGCGAATTTTTACACAGGGGGACCGGTCGCAGGGGGGTGCGACCGGTCGCCCTCATGTTGGACCGGTCGAGGAAGACCAAAACAGAGAAACAGATGTTTCTATTCTTCGGGGGGGCTTCAGGCACCGGTCGCCCATATGGTCGACCGGTCGCCCTCACCGGTCGACCTCCGGGTCGACCGATCGCCCCCCTTGATTTCCCTCCGTCCCTTTTTTCTTTTCCATAACTCAACTCAGGTACGGGTTGCCCTATAGGGCGACCGGTCGAGCCTGAAACATAAGTGTTGTCCTATTTTATATCGAAACTAAACTCCAAGAAATACTCCGAAAAATAGTAAAAACATTTTAGACCGATCGGGAGTATTAGGACAACATTCAGGGACATTGTTTTGAAGTAAAAAACACTTGACACAAAATCATATAAAAGCGTTGTCCAATTTTGTCGGAAATAAACTTGAAGAAATACTCCGGGAAATATTAAAACCATTTTAAAACATTTAGGAGTATTTGGACAACCTTTAAAAACATTGTTTTGGTGTGAAAACAAAATCATCAAAATCATGATAAAACCATTTATCAAACAATCTCCCCCTTTTTGATGATTACAAACCAAAACAATTCAACAAGGCCAATTTTGAAAACAAAACAATTTTGAGAGGCGATTTTGAAAACAAAACAAGTTTTCCGGTCAAAAATAAATATCCGTTGAGAGCGACAACATTTCGCGCAATATAAACACAAGGATGGGAGTTGAGATATTAAACCACATATTACAAATGCTCCCCCTATCAACATGCACAACAAGAGTTATAAAGAAGCAACTAAATCAAAAGCTAAAGGCTTAGCTTTTCAATATTGAGCTTAAGTATCAAAACTTAAAAGCTCCCCCTGTCAAAGAGACATCGTTAGAAACATATATAAGTCCATACTACAACTAATGGACTAAGAACCATATACAACCATAATATACCAAGAGTGGACAAAATATGATCCACAACTTATGGCTTTCAATAGCCACAACTTATAGCTACTTATCTTAGCTTCTTTGAGCTAACGAGCTTATAACCTGTTTCTCCCCCTTTGGAATCATCAAAAAGAATGTTAGCACGATAAATACATCATATATTCATATCAAAGTGCGCAACTAAGTCAATGTATCGAGCTATTTGAATATTGAAGCTTATAAACCAAATAGGAGGGAAAAGTCGAATCATACGACTTGTAGAAGCTTATGAAAACTCATATGATAAGCAAAACATGATCTCTATAAATATATAAGACTTTTGAAATCGAGAGAATCATGTAGGTGATGAATTTTTCATTAAAACGTTTTATCAATCACTTGGCGGGCGTCAAAAATTGAAAAAGATATATATAGCCCTTGTAAATGAAATCAAGCCAAGTTTTTTTATCACCAAATGCAATTTAACAAATATCATTCATTAACAATCAATAAGCTCATCACAAAATTATATGAATTTCATCAAGAAGAATACATATAAGCCACAAACTCAAGGGTTCAACCCAATTGAGCTAAAGAGAGTAAAATTCTTACCATTCGAGCGGTAAAGACGAGCAATGATGATGATAATCGAGCTAGACAATCCCTAAACTATGTAATTCATGCAACAAAACACATTTGAAGTGAAATGTGTGTGCAAATGACGAAGGGGACGAAATAGAGAAGAAAAAGGCCAAAATGCCAAATACTGGAAACATAACTCATTTTAACTGAAATTTCACCAAGGGCGACCGGTCATGGGGCAGTAACCGTCGGCCTTGCCCTCGATCGATTTAATGTTTGAGTTAATCTAAAATCCAAAGTTTGATCCAAAAATCTGATTTTTCGCCCCTAAGTTTTAAAAACGTGCAAAATGCATACGTAGACCACATTCAATATACATTATGTCATAATCACGCCCGAAAAAAAATACTCAGCGGTTAATGATCAAAAAAGTCCGCGAGTTATCCTTGAGACAGAATTAAACACATCTCAAGTTTTTGTTAAAAATCGCTATCCCTTTAAAGAAAAATATCGAATCTCAATATGTTTAGTTCGATTATGACGAACTGCATTTTGAATACGAAAAAACTGAGAACGTTTTAAGACTTTGGATATACAAGTCATAAGAAGAAGTGCCTTTCAAATATTTAAAAATATCTTTTAACGACACTTTAATGAGATTCGTTGGGATAGTTTTTGAAGTCGAGCATATAGACATAAGGCATATGGAATGTTGAGTCTATAGGAATAATAAAAGAAAAACGTACCTCGAACTTGTTTGTAGGTCGATATGCCTTTCTCAACCTTTGTCAATCTCTACATTGGTAGCCATAGAGGTTGAGATGGTTCTTCTTTCTTCAATGTCTAACTCCTTTAAGAGTTCTTATATAACCATCTTCTTGGCATTGAATAATTTGTAGTCCACGCAAGAAATTGAGCTCCCCCATCATGCTCATCTCAAGCTCACCTAGTTATCAACTTAGAAAAACATATCTTGCACGAATATTCATTAGTAGCACCAAAAATATTCTCATAAATATGCACAAGCAAACAATCTTGCCCTTTTTTTTAAAAAAAAAAAAAAAGGAATGTAGTATCAACTTTACCTTTTGTAAAATCATTTAGCAAAAATATCTAAGTTTATCATAACATACATGGGGTACTTGTTTTGAACCATACAAGATCTTTTGTTTTACATACACTTCTTCTTGAATAAAACCATTGAGAAAATTGGATTTAACATCCATTTGGTAAAGCTTGAAATTTTCTTAAAACAAGAATGGGCAAGTAAAATGCAAAAAGCTACTAAGTGTGCTATGAGTACAAATGTTACATCAAAATCAATTACCTTCTTCTTGAAAATACCTTCGAGCTACTAACCTCGCCTTAGTTCGACCAATGTTGCCTTGGTCATCGAGTTTGTTCCGAAATACCCTTTTTGTTTTCTTCATTACTATCATCATAGGAATCCAATTGATCTAAGGTGTTCATAAGAGAACATTTACATCCAAATATTTTGAGGTAACTAATATTTGGAGTACTTCATTACACAACTTAGCAAACTCATTAACGGCATCGCTTATATAAGCAAGAGAAAAATAGCCCAAGTGTAAAAACATGCCTCAATCATCAATCACAAAATATCTTGCATAAGAGCATAGTAGAAATAGACACTATATATATAGACCATGAAGCAACAAACACATACTATGCATTTAGAATATCATCAAGAGTCTAGTAAATCATGCAAGTTCAAATAAGCTTAAGAAAGCTACAAAAGGTCTCTTTTGAAATTTGAAAATCCGATAGCATATAGTTGAGACCTCATTTAAAAGAAGTATTTGAACAAGAGTTGACAAAGCAAATATGTACAATCAAATATCGAATAGTGCCTTTAAAAAAAATCTAAAAGTCCTCTTAATGGCACTTGTATGAAATACTATGAAAAACAAGCACATAGGCACATGACAATGCATATATCGAGTCTATAAGAGTAAGAGTAACATAAGCAAATGTACCTCGATAATTTATGCCTTTCTCGACAAGTAATGACGTAAATGGCCATTTGTGAAAATATGTAAAACCTACACAATTCTTAAAACAAATCTAGCACAAACCATAATGATAAAAGTGTAGGCTAAGAGATATCACAAGTAAGCTCATGCCATAAAAATCCATATGAGATAATAAAACACTTAAGTCTACAAAAATGCCCAAAAGTTTTAAAAACATCATATAAGGTCTTCTTTTTCAAAAATATTTTAAAGCACAAATATATATTGAAGACCTTAATTAAAAAAATAAATACTTGAAAACTCATTTTGCAATTAAGACACAAATAAAAGCATGCATAATAACAAAATAAAATGCATATTTAACTACGGAGATACGGGTTACCAATTACGCCATTTCCATGGGTTGTGCCGTTCCCATTTTTGATGATATTTTCCCCTTGAGAAGTCACTTTGTTGATGATGGTTTCTTTGATCACTCCATTTCCAAGGTTTGTTACCTTCCCATTGTTGATGGTCTCTTCTTCCTTGAAAATCATCTTGTTGATGATGTCTTTGCCATTTCCAAGGATTATGTTCTTCCCATTTTTGATTATATCCTCTTCTTGGAAATTTGCTTTGTTGAGAATAGTTTCTCCTTCTTTGATCAAATGAAATGGTCATTTGATGTTTTCTTGGCGGTAATAATTTCCTTCGATTATTATTCCGCCGGGTACCTAATATGACATTGTTTTGTGGTACCCTCATGTGTTTGGGTCCTTTGGGATTGGTCTTGAGACTTTTAGGTCTCCACAAATAATTAGAGCTATTTCTAGCCCGACAAAAATTAGCCGTATGACCCTTTTTACCACAATAAAAACAAGTAACAATTTTAGGAGTATAATGACCAACATGCATAGGGACTTGATTCTTTTTCATATGATTAACAACATTAGGCTTATGATCAAGTCCGTTATCACAATTATAAATATCAACAATATTGGGTATTTTATTGGTACTCAAGTTGGATTTTAATAAATCCTTTTTCATGCTTTCAATATTCTCAACAAGAGTACTATTTTCTTTCTCAAGGTTTCTAACCTTGTCAAGTGTGGTGGTGTGAGCACAGGATAGTGATTCATAGGAAGTAAATAAACTATCCTTATCATTTTTCAAAATATTGAATTCCTTTTTCAAATTTTTGTATTTAACAAGCAAGCTTTGGAATTCATCTTGAAGTTCATCATAATCATTTTGCAAATCACTATAGTCATTTTGAATATCATAAGAGGTAGAGGGTTTAAGACATACCTCGTTTTCTTCTTCGATGCCCATAAGACAATATTCAACTTCTTGATAGTTGGAAGTTGTAAGAGGCTTGTTCCTTAGATTTGACATTGTATCCCTTTGAGAAGTAGATGCTTTTGAGTTGCTCCTATCATTTGCATATACTTCATAGATGGCTTCTAATTTTTGCCATACTTCATGTGCCGATCGAATACCTACAACATGATCAAATTCCAAATTGGTAAGTGAACAATACAAAATATTAAGAGCTTTACCATTTAAGGAGATGATTTTCTTCTCTTCATCATTGAGCTCTTTGAAGCCTTTGGAGGTGTGTGGTGTATCCTTCGTTGGAATGGATTCTCCATTGATGAAGGTGTTCCAAATATCGAACCCGCAACTTTTTAAATAGCATTCCATTCTTTCTTTCCAAAATGTAAAATTTTTGGAATCAAATAGTGGTGGCTTGGTGGTGGAGGCACCGGCAAGTTAGACTTCATTCGTAGCCGATGACCGTTCCTCTTTACTCGCGATGTGGAACGAGCTTGCCAAAGAGTTTGGCTTTGATACCACTTGTAAGTCCAAGCGGCTACGATAATCTAGAGGGGGGTGAATAGATTATCTCCATCTTTTCGATTTATCCCCCTTTTTCAAACCGAATGCTCAAAGACAAATATAAACGTGCGGAATGTAAACAACACGTGTCGATTTATAGAGCTTCACCCCACCTAGGGACTACGTGCTCTACCACCCCAAAGATATCGAGGATGGGTTTCGAAAGAGAAAAAGATTTTATTAATAATTACCAAAATTATTACAACAAAATCTTACACCAACACCTTGAAGAGCACCACACTCTTCTTCAACACCACCTTTGAGATTACCACAATCTCACTTGAAGATTACCACAATCTCCAAACGGCACCTTGTGAAGATTACCACAATCTTCACCCTTGAAGAGCACCACACTCTTCAACACCTCAACGAGAAGATTACCACAATCTTCTTACACCTAACACCTAGTTCACTCAAGTGTGTTCTTACCACAAGAACACTCACAAGGATATCTTGTGTTTGAATGGCGACCACAAATTCAAGATTACAACTCGATAATTGATAATACAATAGAGTGCAAGTGTAATCAAGAATAGCCTAGACCTCAAGAATGTGAAAGTGAATAGCTAGGCAAAATACAACAAGAATATAGATAATGTAAGAACAAGTGTTTGCTTGAATGTGTCTTGTTGTGTTGTAGTTTTCTCTCTTGTTATGTTTCTTCAAATCTTTCTCTATTTATAGAAGATGTCTTGTACAAGATAGGCTCCTCTTGGGGACATGAATTCTGTAAAAAATACCAAGACAATTAAAGAAAAGAGCTGTTAGAAATCAACCCCTTAAATCAAGGAAAAGGACTCAACGGATAGTTTCTTTGTCAAAAGAGGGTTCGGCCGGTCACAGAGATAAGATTGAAATTGAATTCTGCGAATTTTTACACAGGGGGACCGGTCGCAGGGGGGTGTGACCGATCACCCTCATGTTGGACCGGTCGAGGAAGACCAAAACAGAGAAACAGATGTTTCTGTTCTTCGGGGGGGCTTCAGGCACCGGTCGCCCATAGGGTCGACCGGTCGCCCCCTTTGATTTCCCTCCGTCCCTTTTTTCTGTTCCATAACTCAACTCAGGTACGGGTTGCCCTATAGGGCGACCGGTCGATCCTGAAACATAAGTGTTGTCCAATTTTATATCGAAAATAAACTCCAAGAAATACTCCGAAAAATAGTAAAAATATTTTAGACCGATCGGGAGTATTAGGACAACATTCAGGGACATTGTTTTGAAGTAAAAAACACTTGACACAAAATCATATAAAAGCGTTGTCCAATTTTGTCGAAAATAAACTTGAAGAAATACTCCGGGAAATATTAAAACCATTTTAAAACATTTAGGAGTATTTGGACAACCTTTAAAAACATTATTTTGGTGTGAAAACAAAATCATCAAAATCATGATAAAACCATTTATCAAACAGACACATGATTAACTACGATGACTCTAGACTCAATATACTTGTCCCTTAACATGAATTTGATCACTCAAATGACTCAAAACCACGAAAATAAACACATAATCAATGATAAACAAATACAAGAACTCAAGAACTTAATTACATAATCTTCAAGAACTCGAGATAACTTGCATTTGGTGTTGCCCAAATCCTTCATAATTAGATTCACATCATTTCCCCAATTCAGAGAACATGTCGAGGTTGGGTCTTGAGATACCCGCCTGCCCCGTTCCATCACCATTACTATAATATATCAACTTCTTAATATCAAAATCATACAATACTTTATTATATTATAATTTGTGCATCGCACGGATGATGTAATATTATTTCTAAACAGAAACCCATACTTTTGGGGTTACATGCATTTTTTTTATTTATTATCTTAAAAGTGTGAATGGTTCTTGCAATTTTTGATTGGACAAAAATATCTTTTAGACATAGTAAAATTTTAGGACAACTAAGTAATTTGATATTTATTTAACTTCAATTTGTTCAATTATAAGACAAGGTGACCTTTTATATTCTACATTTTAAAAGTATGTATTCTTTCAGCTATAACTCTTAAAATATTTTAAATTTTCAAATAATATTAGCTTCATATTAAACTAGATTTCGAGAACTTTCTAACCATACGTCATAAGCATATATAAGGACTTCACATGAGAAAATTTTAACATTATAAAGTTCAACACTATGTAAAAATTAAGAATTTATGTTTTTCTATAATTTTGTTATTTATTTAATTTTTTTTATTTAATTATATGAGAGATATGCATTATAGCCCAAAAAAATTAGAATATGAAAATGTTTTTTTAATCATAACACTAATAATACTTTAAATTTCTTATAAAATCAATTTCAAATTTAAACTATGTTTCAAATCTCCAACTATATGTTCTAAACATATACATAAGTCGTTATAGAAGAAAATTTTAACTATTCAACTTTTAGTATGATGCAAAATTGTGTATTTCTTATATTCTTTTAAATTTTCTCAATAATTAAATAAATTTATTATAATTTATAAGAAAAATATCAAATTACAATATACACGATAAGAAAAAATAAAATAAAAATTATTTTTGGTGGTTTTGATGCTAAATAAAAAGTAGAGAAAATACACAATTCCTTTATGGTGAAAAATTCTCCCTCAATTAGTAATATGCAATTTAAAAATTAATTTATTGATGGTTGTTAAAGAAATAATATTGAAAACAAGAGAGTTTCACATTTTATTTTTATTGAAATTTCATGTATATTTTATTTTAATTAGCCATATCAGTAAAATAAAAGTACAAAATATAAGGATTAAGAGTAACATGCAAAAAAAAAAAAAAAAAAAGCGAACAAGAACCAAAACAAGTTTGTCGCGGCAAAAAAGTTACCTTTTAAATTTTCACTATATGTGTTAATATGACTTTTACTTAATTTTCTATGCATAACATTATAAGTTTTAATTTCTAATTTATTATTTTTTAATATATTATGATTTCAATCTTTCGATTATTTTATATCCTATAGATTTTAAGAACAAGTGCAAAAAAGTGTTAAAAATTATATATATAAATTTATAAAAAAACCAAAGAAGACGAACTTAATAAAAAAAATTTATATGTATTAAATTGACATTTGTGATAAAACTTGAATGTCGTTTCAAAATTACACCCTTAAAAATTACAAGTTTAAAATATCAATATGATACATATTTATAATAAAAACGTATATCAAAATATTTAAATTTTAATAAAATGGTGTGAAAGAGTAAAACATAAGCTAAAATTGGATTAGTCTAAAAGATCATATATGCTATGCAAAAGAAAAAATAAATAAACTCATTTAATATGTAACAATTTAACTACTGAGAAAGTAATTATATATTACAAATTATATATTAGTTCAAATACTAACATAACATTCATAAAAACTAAGTAAATTAAATAATTACAACAAATAAGAGTGAAAACTAAGAATAAAAAATATTGGAAAAATAAATGGTTATAATTTACATTGATGAGTTGAGATTGATCTAAATAATTTTGGGGGTTAATCTCACATATATAGATAGTTTAGGATTAAATCAAATGAAACATATTATAAAGATTTGAAAGAATAGAAGTAAATAGTTAAGAAAAATATGTGGATCATAGCTGGGAATTCTAAAGAAAAATTAAATGGCTTTCATATAATATGCATAATTTGATATTTTCGATAAAATCTCAGTTCATTTTAAAGCACACCTTTATGACTTATAAATATTCAAGCACAAAGACAATTATTATAAAATTGGGTACAAATTATTCTAATTTTTACAAAATTAAATATTATGAAAAACTTGATAACAAGAATCATAAATGGAAAATCACAGTGTGTATATAAAATTGCAAACAAATAAATTAATAAACTAAACTTATTTAATATGAAATAGTTTTATATTTATGTCAAAGATTAATATTTCTTAAATTACATGTTAATTTAGGCACTAATATAATAATCAAAATATTTAAAATAATATTTATGTATCAAATTTTTGTGTTAAACTATATATAGTAATAAATTGGAGTGAAGTGACCATGTTTAGTACCAAGAAATATGAATTATTTCGGGCATAAGGAGGCCGAACAAAATAGTTAAGGAGGTTTTTAACACTAGATATCTAAATTTTTGGAAACTATATTTTCTTATTTGATCAAAAATTCAATCAAAATTTTAAATAAAGATTAAAGTACTATATACCATTTTCTCAATAAAAGGCACTAAAAATTGATTGATAATTCTATTTTACAACAAATAATATGATTTTGTAAATGAGATTAAATGAAATCAATTTTAAATTTAGAATCTCTTCAAACAAATATAGATTAGTTTCAGTATATTAAGAATAATTGTAATTTTCACAACTATATAGCTCACAAATTTACAACTATGTAAATTTTAATAAAACCAAAATAGTCAAATTCAATTGCAAGTACAAACTCAAATAGTATAATGTATCTTTCTAAAATTTTATGAAATTTAAAAAACTATATTAGTTTTTAGTTTATTATGTATAACTTTTAAAAACATAAGTGAATGCAAAAAGAAATTCAAACATAAAAGTTAATTAGTATTATATTTAAATATTGAAGATTGATACGTGAAAATTGTTAACTTATTTTTTCTTTCATAAAACTGTCTTTAGTTTTATTATTTATTAAATAAAGATATTTTGTATGCATTTGAATAGAGTTTCAAAACTCAGATTTCAACTTATCACTTTTTCATAGTTTTATTTAACACCTGACTCTCGATGAAAATAATGGATTAATATTTTAATATATTAGGTTAATGTTTATTATTTTTAAGACACTGGAAATAGGAAGACTACAAACTTTAAGTTTAAGTGTTAATGGTAAAATATTGACTTTGTTACTGGAATTAAAAATAATATATGATTATTTTTTCATATATATTATATTGTAATTTGTTTTTACATTTCTTTAATCGAGGAACTGAGATAGAATAAAAGAAGTAAGCACATGTAGTATAAGACTTTGACTAACCTTTATTTTATTTTATTTTAATTGAATAATAATAATAAATAAAATGATGATATTATGATGGATTTTGGTATAATATTTAATTAATTATTTTTCTTACTAATGTGATAACTTGCATGTGATTTACTAATCATTAGCTTATGATTTAAAAGCCAAATAATTTGTATGATTATGTAAAATGCATCAAATGTTAAAAGAATTCGAAAATCAGGTAAGAGAAAAGACTTTTCTAGCCATGACAATGAAATAAAAGACCAATGAATGTGATTGTAAGCTAATATAAAACTTATTTCATTGTTATACTAATTGTAAATTTTTTGTGGAATTGAGTTCTTTAAAATGATTATTTAACAATTCATATCAATATATAATTAAAGTAAAGCAAAATATATATTAAATACTGTGTAATATTTAAATTTAATTAATATTTATTTCATTTTTTAATATTCTAATATTAATCAATAAAATTATTAAATAATAAAATTATTTTAGTAAAATCATGTGGATCAACGCAAGTGTTTCTTACTAGTTTTCCTAAAATAACTAAATATTGAATGTTTGCGTGAATATACAGTAATGGGAAAAATCCTGGTGTTACTAGTAAAGCGCAAACCAGGAACCCCAAACCCAAAGGTGAAATTTGAAGATTGGAGCAAATTTAAATTGTATCTGAATTCATCTTCCTTGTTCATCAGAAGGCAAAACATAGTGATAATAAGAAAGTAAACTCATAGTTAAACCTTTTAAGTTAATGCTCAACTTTCAACAGTTACTTGGACAAAAAGTTGACCAACAATTTCATCCTAGGCGCTAATCTCCGGCCATCATCTGCAAAATAGCAAATCAAAGTTTCACAGGCTATATCATAACCTTTAAACGGAGAGTTCGACACTAAGAATAAATCTTTATGAAAATATATCAATTTGGCAAATAGGAAACAACATTAGGGATAATTACAAAACATCCCCTGAGGTTCGGGCTAATTACAAAAAATCTAGAGATTTGTAAAAATTACAAAACACCTCTTGAGGTTTAATTCCGTCTTACATTTTCCCCCCCTTATAAGTGAAAAACATTTCAAAGGCCCCTGATATTTATAGAAATATTAGGGTTACTCCTTAAATTTAAGATAGAATCAACCTTATGAGGCATTTTGTAATTTTGAAACATCTCTTGTTCTTTTGTAATTAGCCCAACCTCTTTTTTTTCTGTAATTATCCCAAAACATTATGACAACAGCATCAGTTTATGATCAGGAGGCAAAACAGCAAGTGTCCATCAGCGAAATTGCCATTCATGTCTCTGATTACACCAACATTAACAGGTAATTACCTTAAAGATCTCCCCAAACATTCCTGGCATGGAATTTCTATGTCGTACTCCATAAAACTTCTCCGCCACTTCATCAAGCAACTAATGCATGAGGTCAACCAAAGAAACATGAAATTACACATCCAGCTATTTGAAAGGTAAACACAAAAGACAGTTAACAAAAGTAGGACTTGAAAAATGCATACTTCAATAAGGATTGGTTCTCTGTCTATACTTGACTTGTATCGCTGTATCAACATATTAAAAAGAGGCAACGCATCTCTTTGCAACCTGCATTAACAATATGGAAAAGAAGGCTTAACCATTTCAGTAGTTTTCTAATTACCAACTACTATCTGGAGAGATCCACACTAATCTTTTGTGGCCTATATTTAGGTTTATCTAAATGAAATGATTTGTACTCAAGAAAATATGAAAAACAAATGAAGCAACTTACGTGTGTAGAAGATAATTGATGAGCTGCATTAATTCTGATCTAGGAAAATTAACATCTCGAAATTGCACTTGCCTTTTCATCTCATCCATAAGGACATTAGCATCTCTCAGATTACCTAGACTTAAATACCTACATAGAAGAAAAAAGTGTTTAATTTATGCAAAAAAGACAGCACCACAAAGCCTTTATTGAATAAATCTCTAAAATGCTTCAAGTAACTAAGGGAGAAGCAGTAACATCAATTGTTTCTACAATAAGATAGTTTTGCACAATAAGATGCTTCAAGCCTTTATTGGAGATATACATACTTTTAACAGCCAAGGTTTACAAAACTTCAAAGATGGTTTTGCACAATAATCTGACAAGTCATTAGAAGCATGTACTTAAACCCTGCATTGAAATTCATATCAAGAAGTAACTAATGAGTATGAAAATCAAAGCTCAAGGTTACATCCACCGATTCTAGTTAATAAAGATGTCTAAGACTCTAAGGTTGCGTATATCAATCCCTGTCCCTACAATAGCGGGAGCCTCGGGTCCTCTTGCACTGGAGTAAACAGAAAGCAGAAAAGAAAGTACTCATAGATGAAAAGAGCATGCATAAATATCATGATAGCTGCAATGTGAAAATCCAAAACATCTGTTAAGTAAACAAGAGTGGCCATTCCCTTAACTTTAATTTAAATGCATTGGCGACATATTGATTTCAAATGTTAAAAACCAATTGCCAAGATCTGAAAAATTGATAGTAATTGTCTTCAGATGTATTTAGGTTAGATGGCAGGACTGCAGCATTCATATAACTTGTCCCCCCTGGATAAAACAATATTAAGGCTTTCTGAACAAACCAAAGACATTTTAATTTCAAACTTGCTGCAGTAGTGCAGATATGCATGTAATAAGGTCGTGCTCAAACCGACATTTCGAGCATTACATACTATGAGGTCTTGTGTTGTCAGTTTGAACATCAGCCCTGTCAAGTATACTGATTGAGTTAGCCTACAGGATTATATTCATAACTATTGACTTCAATACATATCAATACATATCTAGTAATTTAACAAAATGCATTTAGCAATTATCAAAAGACAAATACATTCTCAATCCATTGAAAAATATGCTAGGTTACATCTTCATGTTGCAAAGTTAAAGACAAGTGGACAACTTAATCTCGACTTGTCAAGAGTATCCATACCAGAAGATTGTTCACCAAATTAATTAATATTTCTTCTATATCTAGAAAAGCATTTCGAAAAGTCGGGTGAATCAAGTAACATGATATCCACTCAAGTGGAATAAATTTTATTTTCAATCTTATTGACAAAAGACCAGAGGCAAATCTGTAAGCTCTTAGTACATAAAAACACAAACCATTTAGACCTTTCCTATTTGCTATCTTACTTCAATGTCACATAAGCAAGTCCACATATAAGTTAACTATGACATATATGTAGTGAAGGCACATTAAGAAGCAAGCCAGTCATATAAGTGGCCGACTAGGAACTTAAACTATATGCCAACATATGTATTGTTCAGATTTGCTAATGAAAAAAATTGGGACCAGTACAACCTCTAGTAGCAATTTAACTGCATTTCTTCGGATTCCAAAAGTACTTACATCAAAACAGCACGTGCAACAGCAAGATCATCTTCACCCGGATAGCACTACATGTATGAATTAGTAAATTTGATCAATATTAGTAATGGTACATAAGCTGTTTGAAAGACGTACTATTCGAGAACTTTATTATTGTACGTGTCTTCATCAGATAATGCTCTTAATTTATATTGCAAAAATTCATCTTCTTACACACATTAATTCATAAAAGAAAGGCCACCTATACACTCCATCATAATATTGAAAACGATAAATAAGTCCATAAATAACATGAAATTCACATTTCAATCTAAGTAGATAGGTTTAAATTGAGAAGTAAAAGTGTGGACCTTGCCCATGAAATTGACAAGAGTTGAAGCAAACTTCTTTGGATTCTTCCCTCGAACAAAATGATACGACACTTTGGCCATATCCTGTATTAATAGACAAGATTTTCCAGAACAGTGAAGAAACTCAGCTATCAATATGAAGTGAATAAGGCTCCTGGGTGGTGAATACTTCAATGCCAATATATTTGCAATAGAGCAGAAACATTGAAGTGTATTTAACTACATAAAATACATTGGATAAATCAAGTTTCTAATGGTGGTCTATACTTGGAGAGAGATACAATTATCAAATGTAGGATATTCCACTTCAAGAATTTTATGATCCGATTAGGACATGAACAAAATTCATTTAGATTGAGAAAATTAATTCCCTTATTTGTAAAAATAGTCATACGATTCATATCCTTCCTTTGCATTTTCAGTTTGCTACCAACCTTTAGATTTAGAAGTCTTTTTATCAATTGATAGAAGAAACCAAGAGCAGAATGGGACAAACAGGTTAAGTATAAAAGCTACTATTCAGAAAACAATGGCTAAATAGTAGAAACATCATGGCAAAGACACAACTTAAATGTAGAGGCCCGGATGTCCATCTAAAATGCTAATCACCTTCTTTCCCAAAAAAGATTTAAAACTGAGTGGTGAAAAGACAATTTTAAAGATCAAGGGAATTATGGTCTTGTTCTAAAAAAAAAAAAAAAAAAAGTTGCAACAATATATACCAATTCGGGAGATTCTGAATATATGTAGTCAGCTAGCATGTCATGGATTTCAGGAGACCCTTTCCTATGTGCTCCAAATTCTGTAGACCACCTGAGAAGAGAAAATTTGTTAGTGCGTTTCAGGCTAAATAACAATAATCATAAACATGACAAACATTGACGCTAATGGCATCAGTTACAGCATATTGCAAACTAAATTAACTTCTAAACAACCAGAATTCCGTAAACAGACTCGAGCACATTCATTGGATGTAAGTTTAACAAATGATACTCGTGATATGTCAACTTTCACTCCCTCTTCAACTCTACCCCGTATCAAACACCTTCACCCCTTTCCTGATCAGCGTGAATTTAACAATATTCTTCCTTCTCACCATCACTCACTCTCATGTTTCTTTTCATTTAAACATTACTTTTGCCTGTCCAAAACTAGCTCCAGAGTTTTGTTGATGGACACTAGGATACATAGGGCCTGTTTGTTTATGTTTCCATGGTCCATTTCCAGTTTCTGGAGTTGGAAATAGAATTTTGAGAATTTATTGGTTTTCGTGTGGAAATTGGGATTGTGTTTGGATGAATGAATTGAAATGTGTTTTATGTAGGGTTGGAAATGAGATTGTGTTTGGTTTGAGTAGTTTTGAAATATTATTTTATGTATATAATAATTGAAAAGTTGGTAGTGGTGGGGTCCACTTCAATATTTTAATTTGAATATATAATATTATATTTGTAAGATTATAGTTGGTGGGTCCCATTAGATAGTTATAATTTAAAAATAGTAATATTTTAAGTAGATAAAGTTGATAATGGTGGGTCCCACATATATAATTGGGTAAAAATATGAAAATAGTGATTGATAAGTAATGATGAGTGATGTAGGGTAGTGTATAGGTTTGAGAATAGAAATTATAGGTTTGAGATGTTGTTTTATGTGAAAAATAGAAAATGAAAATGATGATTTCCATTGGAAATTTTATGAACAAACATGATTCCACTTTTATGTATAGTTGGAAACTGGAAAGAGGCCATTGGAAACATAAACAAACAAGGCCATATTTTCTTGCAACAAAGTTTTCTTGATCCAAAACCTGATTCGGTGATATCATCAAATCCGCTTCACACGAGAAGTTCTTAAAGAAGAATAAGCTTAAGAACCATTTGATCTTTCCAACTATCGAGGTAATGATCAATAACAATCACTAGAATGCACAGAGATATATGAATCAGTTTTTTATGATCGGATCCTGTTACATGAGAAGGAAATTCTGGCAGGACATATAAAAAAATGTTATGTGGACACATCTTTATCAGGTGCCAAGCCAAATGAAATAATCTGAGTATTTAGTACATTAAACATCTGTTATTGATCTTAAACCATCTGGAATAATTAAGACAATTAAAATATCCCAACTAGAGTCAATTCCAGATTTCAAAATTGGAGCAAGGGTGTCGAGATTAGCATGATCACATTAAACTCTTTGAGACAGCATTAATGTGTTAGTTACATGATCAATAATGAACATTGATTAAAGCACCAAAGAAATTTTATTCGTGTCCACAAAAGCTTATTATCAACAGGGAGAACTTGAGGGGGAGAAGAGGTTAGGTAAAATAGCACTAGGAAAAGAGTGGCTATGGTGCAAATTTGACTACAGAGTAGATTTCGGACGAGATTAAACAACCTTTTGGAATAAACAAATTAATTAATGAGCACCTGAATACAGTGGCTGCCTTGAACTTTTGTGGTGAGGTTTAGGTGGTCATGGAGCTTGATTTATTTGTATGAGATTCTGGCTTTCTCACACTTTATAGCGAAATAAAAAAATAATCACAAAATATGGAAAGTCATTTCAGTATACTAAAGAAAATATCGAACAAATTGTTATAAGACCTGGAGAAATTCCAAGCCTTCTACAGATAAGGAAGAATAAAAAGGGGAAAAATGGCCTCCAACAAAATAATAGTAAAGAAAAGAACAAGTAACTGAAGGCATGGGCCTGGAAGCCAAACCTTAAACAGATTAAAAAATGTTTCTGAAAGGCGCCTTTCAGATAAATATTATAATAATAATAATAATAATAATAATAATAATAATAAAAGTATTATTATTATTATTATTTTTAGAAGGCATGGAATCCACACTTTAGGAGCCGAAGAAGATCAGCAAACCTCTCCATTACACAGTATTTTTTTTAAATTTCATATAAACAGTGAAAAAAGCCTGAGAACCACTTTTCTTAATTATATTAAGAGTACTAGAATGAATGGTCAGATATGTTGGCTGGCATGTCAAATTTGGTTAAATATACAGTCAGAAACAGTTAAAGAGACTCTGGAAGACTTCTGGGTACATATGACTAAACTGAAATCTACAGCGGTTCGCAATATTTGCTGAATTCTCCTCACAAGAAAAGGTGCATTGTCATTCGACATAAAAGGTGAAGTTTGATAGGTGCAACCAAAACCATTTACAGCATCATAATTCAGGAAATCAAAATATCTCATTTACAAGTTCTTATTAGTTATAATTACATTTTTGTACAAAAAACTGTACAAAATGCCTAATATGAATCAAAACAAAACGAAGTACTCATTAACATGTTTCTACGACCTTGAAACAAATATAATTTAGCATGCTGATCTATGACTCTCTTTAAACATATTGCTTTGCAAATTGAAACAAGAAGAAAATTTATATTCTAATATTCTTATTTGTTTGGTCTTTCATATACTTAGTGAATTAACATGATAACTAAATCAAATAGATGGACATTTTAAATCAAGTTGCAATTTAGTAGTCATTTTTTGCATTATATTTATGTGCCCCACATGTCAGATTAGTTTGAGGAGCCAACGGAATCCAACCAAGAATTAGGAAAAACGGAATTAAAAATTAATAGAAACTTTTTACCACCAGATTTGATGAATTTTGTAGTTATGATTATCTTGATTTTCACTCATACACTCACATGCACAATATGGATTACTCCATACAAAATTTCAGTAAAACACATCCAAAGATGCTCTACACATTAACAAAAAAAAAAAAAAAAAAAACAAAAACAAAAATGAGCAAACCTACTTCTAAAAATCTTTCTAAAAAATAATCAAAAAAAAGAATGGCTAGAAAATGCTAATTCACACATTAGACAGGGGGCAGGAGTTCTTCTCATCCACATATGTTATCAATTGTTCAAGTTGTAGCAAAACCTTGCACACTTTTACCTTAGTTGCTGAGATATAGGATAGCTTCAGCGCCTAGATTAGTAGAGGTAGTTACTTTTCAAACTCATCCTCAGTTGTGCTAAAAGATAAAGTGGGACAACAGCAAATGGAGATATCTTACTTAATGGCAGCCTTCAAAAATGATGAGCAACCTTCAGCACGTGTTTTTGCAGCACCGAGAGCTTCAGAAAGTCGCTGCATGTCATCATCATCACCTAGTTCCAAATGTTGTGGCACAGATATCCGAGGAAACTTCTTGTATATTTTCCTGATACGATCTGAAATAAACTCTTAGAATTCATGTAGGATAAAACCAAATTATTGTGCTAAGACAGCACAAACAATGAATGTTATAAGAGCATCTGGTCAAACCCAAATACTTCTCTTATTAGTTGTTAATAAGTTAATCCACAAAGGAATAAGGGGGACTAAGTCATCTGGTCACTCTTAAGCAGAATTACATCTAGTAAGAGTGTAGATCACCAAACAGTCATTTGATAATAGAAAAGTAGAATTATATGTCTGCCTCATTATAGACCCACTTCATCATAACCTGTAATCATTGGTTGTCCAATTTCATTTTGGTGCAATAATTTAGGTGAGTTAGATACTTACCCAACTTCTCCCCATATGCCATAATATTGAACTAAGTCTACTTTAAAGATGGGCAACATGGGCAATAATTCATTACAGAATAAAAATGGAAGTACTTACTGAATGAGCATTTTGACCCCACAGACTAGAGTTCATGAGAGCATGTGTGATCAGAGGGGTTGGGGAAGGGATACACACCATCCCTTATGACTGAAGATGGTCCAATATCTTATATTAATTTGCAAGAATGTTAAAATAACGTTCAAATAATGACTGCTGAAAACAGTAAGAACTCAGTCTTGATAAAAGGGAACTGACCAAGAGTGTTGCCATCATAAGGAAATTTTCCTTTAACAAGTGTTTCCACAAACAAGACAGCAAGCTCAGTCCCGCATGTAACCTGAAATTGAGTGAGTACAGTTCATTAATATATTGAAAAATAAACCAGCCTTGCTGATTAAAAGTTTCATACAGTATTCCGTATTAACAATTATCCATTACAAAATTGTGTCAAAATCATTGATTACGGGAAATTTTTTGTATGTCTATAGGAAATGTTTTTCTGAGGAAAAAGACAGACACCTAATCGAACATCTAGTAGGATTGTTGAATTTTGATTTAATTGTTTCATAGAGAAGTTAACTAGATAGATCAGCAACAAAAAAAGCATCATTAGAACTGTAGTCTGACCTGCCCATTCTCTAATTGTATGCAAGCACCTGACTGAAGAATATCCAAAGCTTCTGAATGCCTATCGCTTGAAATATATCTGCAACAAAGAAACAAGATTAACATACAAAAAGTAAAAGATCTCAATAGAACTCGACTGGCAACATACAAATATAAAACTCTAACAAGCATAAAACTCTAACAACTGGACTTTAACATACAGACCTTGCACCAAAAGATTTATACATTTGTTGAGCGCCATAGTAGTTGCCTTCCTCTACAACTTTCTTAATCTTCTCAATATTCTGCAATAGAGAGTTGAAGAAACTCAAAAATTAAAAACAATCATGAATCAAACCAACACATTACAATCATAAAAATAATCAAATGCACAACAACAGAGAAGATATCCAAAAATAGGGGGGAAATATAATTAGAACAGAGAGAGAGCTGAAACTATCATACAATACAAATTACGAGCAGATAACTTCATTATTGATGCAGTATTAAAGGGAATAGACATGAAGAGTCCTACCTCTTGAGCCGGTGCAACTGAAACTCGCTTAGCTTTCTCCCGTAACATGGTTTCTCTTAGTTTTTGTCAAAAAAATAAAAATTCAGAAAGAAACACAAATCTCTCTGCTTTAGACAGCAGGGCTCGATATACAGCATCACAATAAAAAGTCATTAATGCAAAGATTTATCAATCCAGTTGAAACAAGGCTTAGGTATAAAAACACTCGCTAGATAAGCATGATTAAAATTTATCAGCCCTCGCAAATAAACTTTTAGCCAAAATTCAAAGTTTTAAGACAGTAAGAGGCAAATTAATACTGCAAATGGACGTGAAGGGGGAAAAAATAAAATACACCTTAACTTTTGCTGAAAATCAGCATCTCGACCGGAAAGAATAATTCTCCGCCGTGACCGCCGGTATAAGTGCTGATGGTATAAAAGGAGTTCTATTGTAGGATCTTTTTTTCATTTGGTTTAGGTCCATTATAAAAAATATTTCCCCGTATACACATACATTTGAAAATCCAGTTTAATGAACTACAAAATGTGAGAAAACAAAGCTAAGAAAATAAAAACAAAAAATATCATTGGGGTTTGACCAATATCTACGGGTATTAATTTTCAGTAAAGATGTCCGGATTTAAGTCTCTGCAATAACAGTACCGTACTTTCAAAAAATAATAAATAAGAACAAAAAGAAATATTATAATAACAAGGGAAATTTGGGAAAATACTCCCTAGGCATTAAAGAAAAATGTCTCTATGTTAATAAAAAATAATTTCTATCCCTCCATCCCTCATGAAAAGGCGAAAATGCCCCTTCACTTAAAATAATTAAAAAATATGGAAATTACAGTGCGAAGCGGGGAACAAAAAAAAAAGAAGAACTCCAAAAATACGTGTTTTTACGGTGGACAAAGAGGTTTGTGGGTAAACGTAAAAAAAAATTACAGAAGACTATTGTATATAACATCATTTACCGTATCTGCATCTTCTACCATCAAAGTCTTGAAAACAGTTTTCTTCCATTTCTGGAAAGGTACAACAACTTCACTTGACCAATGTATAGAATATATATTACCCTGTTCTTATTTCTCTGGATGTGAACTGCACATAGTTTGGTGACATCAGAAATTGCCTCGAACGCCCAAATCTGAAGAGCATGGTGGAAGACGTAGATATCAATATACTCAAATTCATGTTTGGGCTTCGTCCTCTCTCTCTCTCTATATATATATATATATATATCCTAAAATGCATGAACTCTACCCTCCATGCAATTGCATTTCTCTCTTGCGTGACATTCATGTTGGAAAATCTGGATGGTGTATATCGAATGGCTGAAACAATACGAGCAGAGTAACAGTATGAAAGTCGAGGCAATAGTTGGACTCATTGTCTTTGTTGGGAAATTTATTGTTTAGATTTTGATGAATGCCATGTAAAACTTAGACTAGAAAGTTGGCACCCCATTTTTCTTGTAATTTGTATTGTAATAGATAGGGTTGTATGAGTGAGTCAAGTCGGCCTATGCTGGGAATACAAGAAGTCAATCAAGACTAGAATGAAGACTCACAAGTGAAGCGGTGAGTGTGGCAAGGAAGAGATGTCAAGAACTCGACTGAAGGAGTATCGGTTGTGATACAGCTGTGAGAAGAGTCAGTTAAGTCAACCCAAGAAGCCAAGTCAAGTTGAAGTGACAGATGAGTCTTTCAATCATTGGAGCAGACTCAAGTCACCTAGGAAAAGCGATTGCAAAGAGGAGTTAATCGAAAAGAATCATTGCACAAAAAAGTCAAGAACATTACTTAAATAAGTAATACTTCCATGCTTTGCCATGTCTTAAAGTGCTCAGTCCCAGAAGCGTGCAAAAGGAATAAACTAATGGGAAGAACTGCACCTCGTGTCAGAACCTGAAAAGCTGGACATTCATTTAATACGAGGAAAGGCCTACATCTGAAGATTGAAGACCAAGAAAAGACAAGCCAACGAACACAAGTGACTTTTGAAAATCAGCCTATCTCTTCAACGGGCAGATTTTTGAAAAGTTCACTATAAAAGGCTGAGGAATCACTTTAAGAAAAGGTTACCTTGCATATCTGAGATAACAAGCATTATTCATACTGTAACCTGCAAAATATTCTCAAGTTATTCAAGCAAAATCTTCAAGCCTAAATCTCGAAGGAAATCGATCCAACACTAAGTTGTGAAGGAAAGACAACTTCAAACTGTTGAAGAGGAAACTTTTGAAGAGCAAAAGGGGTCTACTTTCCAAGGAGGATTGTAGAAAGGTTCAAGGTTGAACCAATCTCAAGTTATTGGAGGGCTTCGTGATCAAATCCAAGAAGCTTGAGAAAGTGAGTTGAAGTAGCAAAGCGCATACGCCCGTGAAGTAGCCGAGTCGGACGAGAAGCCACCGTGTGTGACCAAGGCATCTCCAGACTGAGTCCCAAAGGAGCAAGTCAGCTGTGTGATCAAGACTTGTATCTGGACTGATAACCACTTTGTACTATGATCATTACTTAGTGGATTCTTCCAGGAGTTGGAGAAGAGATGAATAGAAGAATTACCCCATCTTCGAACCTCTATAAAAATTATTGTGTCATTTACATTTCAGCATTTTATTTCTGCATATCACTTTATATCTGCTGATAATCTGCTATCCAACTGATATGTAAATAAGTGCTAAAATCAAGTGTTTAAAACAAATTAAATCAAATAAAATGGTGTTAAGTCTTCCAATAAAATCTCATCACAACCAAGTTATGATTTAGAAAACAAATTGAGTTATTCTATCAACAACTCAATCGAGTCCGCTTGAGTGGCTAACTCTATTTGGTTAACTAACTTAGCTGTCCCCCAAGGACTTAGCCGTGTATTTAACTCTGTAATATTTTCAAAGGACTAAAATCGAAAAATTGGTAAGGTTTATTCAACCCCCCTTCTAAACCTTACTCACACCCCTTGGGACCTACAAGTGGTATCGGAGCGGTTGGTTCATTGAGCCTTCCGCACCGTTCTTGAACTAGATCTCCAATCTTTCAAAGAAGTTTTTAACACTTGTTCTTTCAAAAGCTATTTTTATACAGCAAAGTTATTATCATGGAAGCAAATTTGACATGCATTCCTATGTTCACTATTGAGGAATTTGATGATTGGAAAATTCGTATGCAGGCTCATCTATCTGCTTTACATGATGAAATGTGGCTAGTGATAGAGGATGTGCCACTGCAAATATTGAAAGTGAACACAATCGCAAGAGAGAGCAAAATGCGGCCGGAAGGAGAAGAAGTTGTGGTGAAGCAAGACCACCTTTAGTTGAAAAACCAAGAACCGAATGGACCAATGATGACAGAAGAGATACAACTTGGACAATGTGGCCAAGGATATTCTCTACAAGACTGACAACAAAGCAATGTTCAATAAAGTCAAGTTATGCAAAACAGCAAAAGAAATCTGGGATAAATTAACTTTAATTTGTGAAGGATCAGAGCAAATTAAAGAAAACAAATTATCTTTTGTTGTTCAAAAGTTTGAAAACTTTAAAATGCTTGCAGGTGAGACAATGGATCAGCTGGATGCTAGATTCACTGAAATTACAAATGAGCTCTCAGCACTTGGAAAGGAATACACACAAAAGGAGATGTGTATGAAGATTCTAAGGAACTTCCCAGCTAAATGGGAAATGAAGACCATGGCTCTAAGGCACTCGATGGACCTATCAAAAATATCCAATCATGAACTATTCTCAGACCTCAAAGCTTATGAATTTGAGCTGAGAAGAAAGGATCAAAAGGTTGAATATCAGAGAGCTGATAACCCAAGAACGGAAAGAGCTTATCAAAGAGCTAAGAACCTGTGTTGGAACTGTAGACAACCAGGACACTTTGCCATTGACTGTCCATATCCTGTAGTCAATAAATACAGGAATGAAGAAGAAAGAAGAATCTTCAGAGAAAGAAGACAGGAAAAGAAAAAGGTCATGTTGGCTGCAGAGACTGCTGAGACAACTAAGTCCAAAGAAGCAGTGGACTCAGAGAGTAGCGAAGCTAACTACTCAAGTGCATCTGAAGAAGAAGCAATGATCTGTCTAATGCCTAAAGAACAAGATCAACCTGACCAAGAAGATGAGGTACACTCTAACTCATCTCACTCAGATTCTAGTGATAGTGATTGTGACACACACACTTCATCACCCACTGATCTTTATGATTCATTAGGGAAAATGATGAAAGACTTTGAGCAAATTAAATCCTCACACAAAACAAACCCAAAAAAAGCCAAAACTCACAGCTGACTAAGGAGTTGAGTATTTTAAGTCACATAGCTGATAAGAACAAAGAGCTGAAGGCTGAAAATGCAAAACTAATAGCAGAGATAGCTGCTATAAGAAAGAGGGAAAATGATCTCAAAAATGTGATTGCATTATTTACAAAGACATCTAATCATTGGATGACCTTATTATGAGCCAAAAAGAGTGTGGAGATAAGACATGCATATGATTCAATTCCTTTGTGCATAGTCAAACTCCCAGAGTAATTTTGGAAAAAGGATCTTCAAGTAATGAAACATCTCAAAAATCCAAGACACCAAATGTTGCACCCACATTCACTCAAAAGCACAATCACAAACAAACTGGCCTTAGATATAAAGGAAAAGGAAAACAACCAGTTGAGTATGCTGAGAGGACGGCTGAGAAGAAATCCAGCAGAGTTCCTCAGCAAACTCCAAATAGGAAGTACTCTGTGAAGAATAAATAGAACTACCAGAAACCCCAGAAGTTTTATCAAAGAAACACATATGATGGGAATGGTAGAAACTACCCGAGTCAAGCTGATTGAAATAATGTGAAATATCAGCAAAGACCTATGGAATATAAGCTCAAATGGCAAAGGCCTAGAACTCAGCAAAGGCCATTCCAAAGGCAAAAGAGCTATCATCAGCACACATATGCACCCAGGCACTACACTCAGAGATATCACAACTACCCAAATAAGGAAACTGCTAAAACACACACACAGGTATACAGACAAAAGAGACAGCTGTATGAACCTTATGCCCCCAAGCAATTTGCCAAAGTGAGTTATGATTATGGCACAGATAGATGGCAACCTCTTAGAGTCAAGTCATTTGGTTATAGGTTGGTTGGATCATCTTACAACACTAACCCCTCAGGACCCAGACAAGCATGGGTACCTAAAAACTAATTTCATTGATTGCAGGTTCAAGGAACAACTGAGTGCCAAGGAACCTGGTACATGGATAGTGGCTGTGTCCAGATACATGACAGGAAACAAGAAAAATCTATCAAAATTCAAGGAGATTAGAGGCGCAAAAGTCATATTTGGAGGAAATGAAGCTCCAGGGGAAATAAGATGCACTGGATCCATCAAGAAAAATGGATTAGAAATCACAGATGTTGCATATGTTGAAGGTCTCAACTTCAACCTGTTAAGAATCAGCCAACTCTGTGACAAGGGCTACAATGTTGGATTCAATATGGGAGTGTGCCAAATTAAAGACACAGAATCAAATGAAGTAGTGTTGCAAGGATCCCGACAAAAGAGCATGTATGTGGTAGACTAGTCGACTACCACACCAAGCACTTGTCTGTTAGCAAAGAATACATCCGAATCAAGTTGGTTGTGGCACAAGAAGCTGAGTCATCTGAATTTCAAGACAATTAACAAGCTTGCAAGGAGTCATCTTGTGGAAGGATTGCCAGACTCAGTATACAAGAAATAAAATGTTGTGATGCATGCCAGATGGGAAAGCAGATCAAATCATCATTCAAAGAGAAGTCTAGTCCATCTTCAACAAGGATATTGCATCTGTTGCATATGGATTTATTTGGTCCAGTTGAGCCAGCTAGCATAAGTGGAAAGAAATACACTTTAGTAGTGGTGGATGATTATTCAAGATATACATGGACAATCTTCATGTGCAAAAAGAAGGAAACTTTGCAGAAGTTACCTCAACTGATGAGAAGAGTTCAAAATGAGAAGAGTCAAACCATTATAAAAATAAGGTCTGATAGAGGAACTGAGTTTGTGAATGGAATAATCACTCAGTATTGTGTTGAAAATGGTATTGCTCATGAATTATCTGCAGCAAGGACTCCACAGCAGAATCGAGTAGCTGAAAGAAGAAACAGAACTCTCAAGGAAGCTGCAAGGACCATGTTAGCTGAAGCTGGGCTGCCTAAAAGATTTTGGGCTGAGGCCATCAACACTGCCTACTATACTCAAAATCGATGCATGATTAATAGACAACTAACAAAGACTCCCTATGAAATTTGGACAGGGAGAAAGCCAAATGTTGCATATTTTAGAATATTTGGATGTAAATGCTTCATCCACAACAATGGCAAGGATAATCTAAAGGCTTGATGCTAAAGCTGATGAAGGTACCTTTTTGGGATACTCAGCTGAAAGTAAAGCCTATAGAGTGCTGAACAAGAGGACTATGGTCACAGAAGAGTCTATCCATGTGGTTTTTGATGAACCTAATGTAAATGGAGAAGACATTGAAGAGTTAGGCGATAAGTCAATCAACCAACTATGCGAGAAGAGTCCCTATATTGAAGTCAAGTGGAGCAATCAATCAAGATGAAGATGAGACTCTTTGAGTCTCAAAGACACCGGAGAATCTGCAGACTAAATGATGATGAAAGAGTCTGCTCAAGACAACACATCCGCAAGACGACTAAACCCACTAATTTACTTCAATCGATGTGAGATGGCCGAGAGACCATCCACTAGAGTTAGTCATTGGAAATGTGAGATATGGTGTAAGAACCGGATCCGAGCTCAACAAGAAGCAATGTTCACTTGTTTTATTGGATGACACACATTGGATTCAAGCCATGCAAGAAGAGCTGAATCGGTTTGAAATAAACAAGGTATGGGAATTGGTGCAAAGACCAACCCACCAAAATGTTATTGGCACAAAATGGGTTTTCGTAAACAAGATGAATGAAGAAGGTTACGTGGTAAGAAACAAAGCAAGATTGGTAGCCAAAGGGTATTGCCAAGAAGAAGGAATAGATTTTGATGAAACATTCGCTCCTATTGCAAGATTAGAAGTAATAAGGATGTTTATTGCCTATGCTGCACACAAGAACTTTATTGTATATCAAATGGATGTGAAAAGTGCATTTTAAATGGATTGTTGGAAGAAGAAGTCTATGTTGAGCAACCTCCAGGTTTTGAGCAGAAGACCATTGGAGATAAGGTGTACAAGCTCAAGAAAGCTCTATATGGATTGAAACAAGCACCTAGAGCATGGTATGATACATTATCTCAATTTCTCGACGGATAATGGATTCACCAAAGGCATAGTGGACAAACACTCTTGAGAATTCAAGATGGGAGAGTATATTTCTTGTTCAAATATATGTGGATGACATCATTTTTGGATCCACAAACAAAGAGTTGTGTGATAAATTCTCAAACCTCATGCAAGGTAAATTTGAAATGAGCATGATGGGAGAGCTGACATTCTTCTTAGGACTTTAAGTCAAACAAACAAGGATGGAACCTTCATAAGTCAAACAAAGTACACCGTAGAGATTTAATGAAGAAATTTGGTATGGAAGAGAAGTCTTCTCGTGAAAATACCAATGAACACATCACCAAGATGGACATGGATGCGGATGGTAAAGTCAGATCAAACAAGATACAAAGCACTTATTGGATCAACGCTTCTATTTAATAGCAAACATGCCGGATATCACCTTTGTAGTAGGTGTATGTGCAAGATTTCAATCTGCACCAAAGGAGAGCCATATGACTGCAACTAAGAGAATCCTAAGATATTTGAAGGGATGCCAAGAAGTTGGTTTATGGTATCCAAAGGAAGGTGGATTCAAGCTTATTGGTTACTCAGACTCTGACTATGCTGGACGTAGAGTTGATAGGAAGAGCACTTCAGGAACTTGTCAAATGCTTGGAAACAGATTGGTTTCCTGGTTTAGCAAGAAACAAAACTCAATAGCCACATCCACAAACAAGCAGAGTACATAGGCAAGCGGCGCTTGTTGTGCCCAAGTCTTGTGGATGAGACAACAGCTGAGAGATTATGAAATTGAAGAAAAAGAGATTCCAATTATGTGTGATAACACAAGTGCTATTGCAATCACTCAGAATCCTGTGTTGCATTCGAGAACAAAGCACATTGATGTCAGATATCATTTTATAAGAGATCGTGTTGAAAAGAAAGATATCACATTGGAATATATATCAACTGATAAACAGTTAGTTGACATATTCACCAAACCCTTTTGTGAATCCGGATTTGAAGAACTTAAGCATGAGCTAGGGTTAATTGAGTTGAGTTGATACTCGAAGACTCAATGAGAAGAGATGGAACGTGAAAAGATGAAAAATGAGCATATCTCATGAATCACCAAGTGAATCACCAGTATCGGAAGTCACCAGACGAGTTAACCGACAAATTTGAGTCACTATACGAAAGGAGAGAAGAAGAGTTGAGTCATTTATGTAGTAAGCTGAGTCATTTATGAGCTAAGTGACAAAAACGCAGTCAATTTTAATAAGCGGGAATGTTTTTGAGGATGACGCGTCAACAATTATGACAGTACATCAAAAGTCGCACAATAAGCATATGATTGGATATAAATGATGCCGCATTAAATGCGAGCAATTAAATGCAATGAGACGTGCTAAATCTGAGTCGTTGATCTCGATCAAAATTCAAAACCAATAACACGCCCTTTCATAACCCTTATATACTCATTCTTTCGATCTTTCTCTCTCACACTTAAAAACCTGTTCATCTTCAAGCATACAAAAGCCGTTTTTCTCTCTCTCGAAAACCCTACCTTTCTCAAAGCAAGTTCATCAAGATTTAATCGGTAATATCCTCTAGAAATGGCAATCAAGACTCGATTTCGTCAAGTTATCGAAGCAAATCCACACAGATCAATCGCGTGGATTTTGAAGGGATGATAAAATAGGGTTCCGATGAAACCCTTGTGAAGGAGATTGCGGATAAAATCTAGAAATCCGGACTAAAACCCTTCCTCACGATGGAGTATCAAATGACATACGTTGAAGAGGTGGTGCAGTTCTATGTTAACGCCGAGGTGCAGGACAAAGGGATTAAGTCCTCCGTCCACCGCAAGGACATATTAATCATCACAAGGACCTTGCGAGCACTCAAGCATCGCCATCAGAAGGCATGCCGGAGATATATGAAGCTGATGTGGACTTGGCTGCTGCATGGAAAGAAGTAGCCAAACCCGAGTGTGCTGCGAAAGTGATCTACACAGCTGAGAAGAAGCTGCTGAAGGACGATTATCATAAGCTGATGGATGTCGTCTCAAAATGCGTGGATATGAAGTTTGGCAGTTTCAATCAACTGTCAAAGACTAAGCCGATCGTCATGGCTGCGATCATGCAAGGGAAGAAAGTTAACTGGCCGAGTTCGTATAAAGTAGACTCTGCCAGAACGTTGCGAACAAGTCTTTCAAGAAAGATGGATCCTTTGGAGGATCACTCGGCTATGGCCTAGTTATTGGCCGCTTGATGGAAGTGAAGGGCATTCCCCTTAAGCATGGAAAGTCCTTCCATGTAAACAAGAAGATGTTTAGGGCTAACCTATCAGGAGCCCAGAAGAGAGCCCATGCGAAGAGGGCGGACACCAGTGAGGGGGAATCAGCTGACCCCGAGGAAACAGCTGTTGCCTCCCCTCCAAAGAAGAAAGCTGCCCATGCAACTGCAAAGAAGATAGTTGCCCCTGCAGCAAAGACAAAAGACGCACCTGCCCCTGCAGCCGTGTCTCCTACCCACGCAGCCGAGGTGGAGAAGGAACCCCAAATACCTTCTCCGACCATCAAAAAGAAGAGGACTGCCAAGCCAAGAAAGGCAGCTCCTCAGTCAAAGAAAGATGCACCGACCCCCGCCGCCAAGGAGTCTGAGGAAGACGTATCCAAACCAGAACTTCCTCTGGTAAGGACAAAAAGAAGAAGAAGAATCACCAAGCTCTCAAAGCTTAAGAAGACAGCTGAGTCTGAAACTCAGCTGGAGAAAATCTCTGAGACTGTTGAAGAAGTGCAGTCTCCAGAAGTTGTTGATGAAACAACCAAGTCTGCTGAGGCCGATCAGCAAAGGCAAATAGAAGACCCAGCTATGGATAGAACAACTGAGGAAGAAGAGGCAGCAGAGACAGCAAAATCTCCTGATGAAAGAGTTGTGTCTCCACCTGCCCCCGATGCTGCTGAAGGAGCTGAGCAGCAGAGTATGTTGCCTTCCATTCCTGAAAAGGAAGGGCAACAAGGAGAGGATGAAGATGATGATATATTCATGTACTCTCCATTATACCCAGACATCCAAAATCGTCTACGAGCATGGAGGAAATGGAAGCTGAGTCACTCAAGGGTGCAGTTTGAACACCCTGAGTATATTGAGGAAGAAGAGGAGCTTTTCAAGCTTCTTGAGATTGACACTGTACTGCAGGCCCTGGATGAGGATAACTGCATAAATATGCTGCAAATTCGCAAGGAGCAAGAAAAAGCCAGAGCAGCTGAGGAAGCAGAAGCTCGTGAGAAAGACAACATTTGTCCTCTCACTGGGACCAGCGATCATACTCATCCTCACATTGATATGCTTTCGGGAAGTGATGAAGACTTGGATCCCATGGCTGCAACAGAAAAGTTGGACATGCATCAAGCCATGCTGGAATCCAGAATAATGCATGAGCAACAGCTGAGGGAAGGACCAGGAGAGTCTTCTAAATCTCAGCTGGAGATTGATCCGTTGGGAGTGGTACAGCAGATTGCCACAGTTATTGCTACAACCACTTCCCCAGTTCACTCAGAGGATGGATCTAAGGGACTTGGCGATGACGCTGGGAACTTGGGCACCCAAGTTGAGCCAACCCTTGTTGAAGGTGTCTTACCACCTACCCCACTACGAACACTCAATGGAAACAACCAGAGTCCGGAGTAGAGTGACCCTACCATCGACCACTTAGCTGGTGTGCCGCCTGAGGGGAAACTCACTCACTCCACTACCTAGGTCGGAGGATGCTTTGCGCAGATGACTCCACAATGAAGAAAGGAGGCGAAGTGGAGAAAGAGAAAGAAACAGAACAACAAGTTGTCATTGACGGCTTCGAGCTTAAGTTTGTCTCACCAAGTGCCAACAGCCTTTGCGGTAGTCGAGGACGCTGATGCGATGCAAATCGGCACGAGATGTATCTACCCCAGAGTTAACACTGGGCAATGAAAGTGCAATCCGGGGAGTTGAGACTCTGTGGATGCCATCGAGAGACCCTAAGACAACCTGCGTCTGTCGAAGGGAATGTACAAGGCCTTGCTTGCGATTGAGACTGCAAAGAGGTAATGAAGGCCCAAGGAGGTTGAGACTTCCATGGGTAAAGAGACAGAAATGCAGAACATCCCTCCCGTTCATATTGAAGAATCTGAGAAGGAGATTAGTGCTCTTCATGATTCCCAAGAAAACCCTGACATATCATTTCTAGGATCTGAAGATGAAGCTGAGTCCACCCCTGCTGCACATCAAAAAGACTCAGCTGAGGATGTTCTTCCAAGTACGAGTAAGCCAGATTTCAAAGCTGCTCGTCAAACGTTCAATTTTGATGATGAGCCATGCCCTCAAGTCTCATCATCTTCCGATGACTCTACTGATATGGCCGAGGAACAATAAACTCAAAAGGACAAACCAGAGAGACCGAAGAAGTCAAGTTAAGACAAATGAGGCTCGGCCACCGGTCAATACCATCAAAGGCCCCAGCTGAATCACAGTCAATTGCGCAGGCTTCTAGAGCTGCAAGTGACCACCTCGTGCACAATTACTCAAGTGTGAGACGATGCATATGAAGAAGTGTTTCCTTTATCTCGCGAGCTGCCCGTGCTCGAAGAAGAGACTGCAAGAGAATAGAAGCTCTACACCGTCCAAGAAGACCCAATTATTCCGACTGATTCAATTGTGCCAGCTAATTTCAACTTCGATGCAGAGTGGCCGGCAGCTGACTCAAGTCAGACAGCTGAGATGCGTGAAATCTTCAAGAAAATCTGTGAAGAGATTGAGAAGATTGAACAAAGACACAAGCCTCTCTCGACATGCGCCCGGACAACAGAGATGCCACTCTCACAAAGAGACTTGAGAGGAGTGGTGGTCGAGAATAAGGGAATGGTCTCAACAAAGCAGAGTGCCATGCGTCTCGAAAGGTGTTCGCTACTTCAAGGCACTATACAACCGAAAGCGATCCGGGAGTGCCGAAAATGCCGACATGAAGGCGAGGATGCGGACTATATGGAGAGATTACATGCCTCCCATACAACCGAGATGGAATTGCTGCGTGAATTTCATCGAAAAGAACTTCTAGCAGCGTAGAGGAGAATATGAATGCCAAATTCAGCCTTCTTATGGCTGAAATGAAACCGTGGCAGCCGAGTCCAAAGCCACCCGCTCGTAATTTCGAACAACATACTCCGCAGTGGACTCCAAGCAAAATTCAAATATCGCCAGACCGGACTTCATGTTTGTTGGGATGTTTCGGGGTTCCTCACTCCTTTGATGATGCCAAAAAGGGGAAAGAGAATACCGAAAGATGTTAAAGGAGACGGTTGTTGAGAAGGAAAAGGAGACAAATCATTGTAGAGAAGAAAGATGCAAAATTGTTGAGAAGAGGAAAGAAAAAGGAAAAGTCATTGAGGGGGAAAGGTCAAAGGATGTGACCTTAATGCTTGTTGAAACCCCTCAACAAGGTCATGTCACAAATTAGCATAATCAAACTTCCCGTGACTCGCGCTCTATCACTCTCTTTGTGCCAATGTCTCATAAGAAAGATTGTAGAAGCGAGAGATGGAGGATTTCGACAAGAGAACGGATGCCCGTGTTGAAGAAATGTTGAAACAATTTGGAGGCATTCCTACAGAAAAAGATACATATGCCATTTTAAATGACGGACAAGAGCCAAGATCTGTTGAAGAATTCAAAATGCTCGAGTCCGAAGGGTATTTCAAAACATGTCCATAACCCAAGCCTGGGACTTGTATCTTTGGGAGAAAGGTCCGTTGTGCGAAGAAGGTGACAGCAAAGACTACTAGCATCACTCTCACCCTGGTAAGAAGAAGACTCGATACAATATACGCCCGTAAGAGAAGGAAGAAGTGGTGGAGGTGGAGGTTTTAAACCTAGACCTCTACCCAAAAATATTTAATATGTAGATCCGGCAAGAAAGGAAGGATCTACTGGTGATATGATGCTATAGCCAATCCGGAAGTGGAGAGGAAAAATGCTTTGAGTATGTCAAAAGAATCGAAGAAGAAAATAAGAGGCAAACTCAAATTGTGGCAAGAAACACAAGAAAGAAAAAGAAAAGATGAAGGCTGAAGAAAGCTTACGAAAAGAAGAAAACAACTGAAGATGAAAAGAAGAGGGAGAGAGCTGACGAAGACAGAGCTGAAGAAGAAAGAAGGAGGCAACGAAGACGATGAAGTGTTGCTGCTAACCCCTTCATGTATTTTACTTTTGTAAATACATATGTATGTAAGTCTTCTGTACATTTAATGAAAAATCTGTATTTTGCGTAGATATAAGTATGCTCTGATTGCCATGATACACTTTGTAAATAGCTGTGTAAAGGACAAGAATGTTATGATCAATAAAAAGATTGATTCTACACATACATTCCTTGTTACTGCATTGTCTGTATGTATGTTTGTTGTTTGCATATTGTTTGTATGTATTTAAGTTTTGGCATCATCAAAAAGGGGGAAATGGTTGGGAAATTTATTGTTTAGATTTTGATGAATGCCATGTAAAACTTAGACTAGAAAGTTGGCACCCTATTTTCCTTGTAATTTGTATTGTAATAGATAGGGCTGTATGAGCTGAGTCAAGTCAGCTATGCCTGGGAATACAAGAAGTCAACTGAAGACTAGAATGAAGACTCCGCTGTGAAGCAGCTGAGTGTGGCAAGGAAGAGATGTCAAGAACTCAACTGAAGGAGTATCGGCTGTGATACAACTGTGAGAAGAGTCAGTTAAGTCAACCCAAGAAGCCAAGTCAAGTTGAAATGACAGATGAGTCTTTCAATCATTGGAGCAGACTCAAGTCACCTAGGGAAAAGACAGCTGCAAAGAGGAGTTAACTGAAAAGAATCCGTTGCACAAAAGTCAAGAACATTACTTAAATAAGTAATACTTCCATGATGCCATGTCTTAAAGTGCTCAGTCCTATAAGCGTGCAAAAGGAATAAACCAATGGGAAGCACTGCACCTCGTGTCAGAACCTGAAAAGCTGGACATTCATTTAATACGAGGAAAGGCCTACATCTCAAGATTGAAGACCAAGAAAAGACAAGCCAACGAACACAAGTGACTTTTGAAAATCAGCCTATCTCTTCAACGGGCAGATTTTTGAAAAGTTCACTATAAAAGGCTGAGGAATCACTTTAAGAAAAGGTTACCTTGCATATCTGAGATAACAAGCATTATTCATACTGTAACCTGCAAAATATTCTCAAGTTATTCAAGCAAAATCTTCAAGCCTAAATCTCGAAGGAAATCGATCCAACACTGTTGTGAAGGAAAGACAACTTCAAACTCAAGAAGAGGAAACTTTTGAAGAGCAAAAGGGGTCTACTTTCCAAGGAGGATTGTAGAAAGGTTCAAAGTTGAACCAATCTCAAGTTATTGGAGGGCTTCGTGATCAAATCCAAGAAGCTTGAGAAAGTGAGTTGAAGTAGCAAAGGCGCAAATTTACCCTGTGAAGTAGCCGAGCCGGACGAGAAGCCACCGTGTGTGACCAAGGCATCTCCGATCGAGTCCCAAAGGAGCAAGTCACCGTGTGATCAAGACTTGTATCTGGACTGATAACCACTTTGTACTATGATCATTACTTAGTGGATTCTTCCAGGAGTTGGAGAAGAGATGAATAGAAGAATTACCCCATCTTCGAACCTCTATAAAAATTATTGTGTCATTTACATTTCAGCATTTTATTTCTGCATATCACTTTATATCTGCTGATAATCTGCTATCCAACTGATATGTAAATAAGTGCTAAAATCAAGTGTTTAAAACAAATTAAATCAAATAAAATGGTGTTAAGTCTTCCGCTGAAAATCTCATCACAGCCAAGTTAAGATTTAGACTAAACAGTTGAGTTATTCTATCAACAGCTCAATCGAGTCTGTTGAGTGGCTAACTCTATTTGGTTAACTAACTTAGTCATCCCCAAGGACTTAGCCGTGTATTTAACTCTATAATATTTTCAAAGGACTAAAATCGAAAAATTGGTAAGGTTTATTCAACCCCCCTTCTAAACCTTACTCACACCCCTTGGGACCTACAAGTGGTATCAGAGCGGTTGGTTCATTGAGCCTTCCGCACTGGTTACTGAACTAGATCTCCAATCTTTCAAAGAAGTTTTTAACACTTGTTCTTTCAAAAGTTATTTTTATACAACAAAGTTATTATCATGGAAGCAAATTTGACACGCATTCCTATGTTCACTATTGAGGAATTTGATGATTGGAAAATTCGTATGCAGGCTCATCTATCTGCTTTACATGATGAAATGTGGCTAGTGACAGAGGATGTGCCACTGCAAATATTGAAAGTGAACACAACTGCAAGGAGAGCAAACTGCACCAAGGAGGAAGAAGTTGTGGCTGAAGCAAGACCACCTTAGTTGAAAAACCAAGGACCTAATGGACCAATGATGACAGAAAGAGATACAACTTGGACAATGTGGCCAAGGATATTCTCTACAAGACTCTGGACAAAGCAATGTTCAATAAAGTCAAGTTATGCAAAACAGCAAAAGAAATCTGGGATAAATTAACTTTAATTTGTGAAGGATCAGAGCAAATTAAAGAAAACAAATTATCTTTTGTTGTTCAAAAGTTTGAAAACTTTAAAATGCTTGCAGGTGAGACAATGGATCAGCTGGATGCTAGATTCACTGAAATTACAAATGAGCTCTCAGCACTTGGAAAGGAATACACACAAAAGGAGATGTGTATGAAGATTCTAAGGAACTTCCCAGCTAAATGGGAAATGAAGACCATGGCTCTAAGGCACTCGATGGACCTATCAAAAATATCCAATCATGAACTATTCTCAGACCTCAAAGCTTATGAATTTGAGCTGAGAAGAAAGGATCAAAAGGTTGAATATCAGAGAGCTGATAACCCAAGAACGGAAAGAGCTTATCAAAGAGCTAAGAACCTGTGTTGGAACTGTAGACAACCAGGACACTTTGCCATTGATCGTCCCATATCCTCGTAGTCAATAAATACAGAATGAAGAAGAAAGAAGAATCTTCAGAGAAAGAAGACAGGAAAAGAAAAAGGTCATGTTGGCTGCAGAGACTGCTGAGACAACTAAGTCCAAAGAAGCAGTGGACTCAGAGAGTAGCGAAGCTAACTACTCAAGTGCATCTGAAGAAGAAGCAATGATCTGTCTAATGCCTAAAGAACAAGATCAACCTGACCAAGAAGATGAGGTACACTCTAACTCATCTCACTCAGATTCTAGTGATAGTGATTGTGACACACACACTTCATCACCCACTGATCTTTATGATTCATTAGGGAAAATGATGAAAGACTTTGAGCAAATTAAATCCTCACACAAAACAGCCAGCTCAAAAGCCAAAACTCACAGCTGACTAAGGAGTTGAGTATTTTAAGTCACATAGCTGATAAGAACAAAGAGCTGAAGGCTGAAAATGCAAAACTAATAGCAGAGATAGCTGCTATAAGAAAGAGGGAAAATGATCTCAAAAATGTGATTGCATTATTTACAAAGACATCTAATCATTGGATGACCTTATTATGAGCCAAAAAGAGTGTGGAGATAAGACATGCATATGATTCAATTCCTTTGTGCATAGTCAAACTCCCAGAGTAATTTTGGAAAAAGGATCTTCAAGTAATGAAACATCTCAAAAATCCAAGACACCAAATGTTGCACCCACATTCACTCAAAAGCACAATCACAAACAAACTGGCCTTAGATATAAAGGAAAAGGAAAACAACCAGTTGAGTATGCTGAGAGGACGGCTGAGAAGAAATCCAGCAGAGTTCCTCAGCAAACTCCAAATAGGAAGTACTCTGTGAAGAATAAATAGAACTACCAGAAACCCCAGAAGTTTTATCAAAGAAACACATATGATGGGAATGGTAGAAACTACCCGAGTCAAGCTGATTGAAATAATGTGAAATATCAGCAAAGACCTATGGAATATAAGCTCAAATGGCAAAGGCCTAGAACTCAGCAAAGGCCATTCCAAAGGCAAAAGAGCTATCATCAGCACACATATGCACCCAGGCACTACACTCAGAGATATCACAACTACCCAAATAAGGAAACCGCTAAAACACACACACAGTATACGACAAAAAAGAGACAAATTGTATGAACCTTATGCCCCCAAGCAATTTGCCAAAGTGAGTTATGATTATGGCACAGATAGATGGCAACCTCTTAGAGTCAAGTCATTTGGTTATAGGTTGGTTGGATCATCTTACAACACTAACCCCTCAGGACCCAGACAAGCATGGGTACCTAAAAACTAATTTCATTGATTGCAGGTTCAAGGAACAACTGAGTGCCAAGGAACCTGGTACATGGATAGTGGCTGTGTCCATATACATGACAAGAAACAAGAAAAATCTATCAAAATTCAAGGAGATTAGAGGCGCAAAAGTCATATTTGGAGGAAATGAAGCTCCAGGGGAAATAAGATGCACTGGATCCATCAAGAAAAATGGATTAGAAATCACAGATGTTGCATATGTTGAAGGTCTCAACTTCAACCTGTTAAGAATCAGCCAACTCTGTGACAAGGGCTACAATGTTGGATTCAATATGGGAGTGTGCCAAATTAAAGACACAGAATCAAATGAAGTAGTGTTGCAAGGATCCCGACAAAAGAGCATGTATGTGGTAGACTAGTCGACTACCACACCAAGCACTTGTCTCATTAGCAAAGAATACATCCGAATCAAGTTGGGTCGTGGCACAAGAAGTCGAGTCATCCAATTTCAAGACAATTAACAAGCTTGCAAGGAGTCATCTTGTGGAAGGATTGCGGACTCGAAGATACAAGAAATAAAATGTTGTGATGCATGCCGATGGGAAAGCGAGATCAAATCATCATTCAAAGAGAAGTCTAGTCCATCTTCAACAAGGATATTGCATCTCATTGCATATGGATTTATTTGGTCCAGATTGAGCCACTAGCATAAGTGGAAAGAAATACACTTTAGTAGTGGTGGATGATTATTCAAGATATACATGGACAATCTTCATGTGCAAAAAGAAGGAAACTTTGCAGAAGTTACCTCAATTGATGAGAAGAGTTCAAAATGAGAAGAGTCAAACCATTATAAAAATAAGGTCGATAGAGGAACCGAGTTTGTGAATGGAATAATCACTCGATGTTGTGTTGAAAATGGTATTGCTCATGAATTATCTCGCAGCAAAGGACTCCACAAAGAGAATCGAGTAGCCGAAAAAGAAAAAATGAACTCTCAAGGAAGCCGCAAGGACCATGTTAGTCAAGTCAAGTCCGCTAAAAGATTTTGGGGTCGAGGCCATCAACACCGCCTACTATACTCAAAATCGATGCATGATTAATAGACAACTAACAAAGACTCCCTATGAAATCTGGACAGGGAGAAAGCCAAATTTTGCATATTTTAGAATATTTGGATGTAAATGCTTCATCCACAACAATGGCAAGGATAATCTAAAGGCTTGATGCTAAAGCTGATGAAGGTACCTTTTTGGGATACTCAGCTGAAAGTAAAGCCTATAGAGTGCTGAACAAGAGGACTATGGTCACAGAAGAGTCTATCCATGTGGTTTTTGATGAACCTAATGTAAATGGAGAAGACATTGAAGAGTTAGGCGATAAGTCAATCAACCAACTATGCGAGAAGAGTCCCTATATTGAAGTCAAGTCGAGCAATCAATCAAGATGAAGATGAGACTGCTGAGTCTCAAAGACAGCTGGAGAATCTGCAGCTAAATGATGATGAAAGAGCTGCTCAAGACAACACATCTGCAAGACGACTAAACCCAGCTAATTTACTTCAATCTGATGTGAGATGGCTGAGAGACCATCCACTAGAGTTAGTCATTGGAAATGTGAGATATGGTGTAAGAACCAGATCCAGAGCTCAACAAGAAGCAATGTTCACTTGTTTTATTGGATGACACACATTGGATTCAAGCCATGCAAGAAGAGCTGAATCAGTTTGAAAGAAACAAGGTATGGGAATTGGTGCAAAGACCAACCCACCAAAATGTTATTGGCACAAAATGGGTTTTCAGAAACAAGATGAATGAAGAAGGTTCTGTGGTAAGAAACAAAGCAAGATTGGTAGCCAAAGGGTATTGCCAAGAAGAAGGAATAGATTTTGATGAAACATTCGCTCCTATTGCAAGATTAGAAGTAATAAGGATGTTTATTGCCTATGCTGCACACAAGAACTTTATTGTATATCAAATGGATGTGAAAAGTGCATTTTAAATGGATTGTTGGAAGAAGAAGTCTATGTTGAGCAACCTCCAGGTTTTGAGCAGAAGACCATTGGAGATAAGGTGTACAAGCTCAAGAAAGCTCTATATGGATTGAAACAAGCACCTAGAGCATGGTATGATACATTATCTCAATTTCTGACAGATAATGGATTCACCAAAGGCATAGTGGACAGAACACTCTTCAGAATTCAAGATGGGGAGAGTATATTTCTTGTTCAAATATATGTGGATGACATCATTTTTGGATCCACAAACAAAGAGCTGTGTGATAAATTCTCAAACCTCATGCAAGGTAAATTTGAAATGAGCATGATGGGAGAGCTGACATTCTTCTTAGGACTTCAAGTCAAACAGCTGAAGGATGGAACCTTCATAAGTCAAACAAAGTACACTAGAGATTTAATGAAGAAATTTGGTATGGAAGAGAAGTCTTCTGTGAAAATACCAATGAACACATCAGTCAAGATGGACATGGATGCAGATGGTAAAGCTGTAGATCAAACAAGATACAAAGCACTTATTGGATCACTGCTCTATTTAATAGCAAGCATGCCAGATATCACCTTTGTAGTAGGTGTATGTGCAAGATTTCAATCTGCACCAAAGGAGAGCCATATGACTGCAACTAAGAGAATCCTAAGATATTTGAAGGGATGCCAAGAAGTTGGTTTATGGTATCCAAAGGAAGGTGGATTCAAGCTTATTGGTTACTCAGACTCTGACTATGCTGGACGTAGAGTTGATAGGAAGAGCACTTCAGGAACTTGTCAAATGCTTGGAAACAGATTGGTTTCCTGGTTTAGCAAGAAACAAAACTCAATAGCCACATCCACAAACAAGAAGAGTACATAGTCAGTGCGGGCGCTTGTTGTGCCCAAGTCTTGTGGATGAGACAACAAGAGAGATTATGAAATTGAAGAAAAAGAGATTCCAATTATGTGTGATAACACAAGTGCTATTGCAATCACTCAGAATCCTGTGTTGCATTCGAGAACAAAGCACATTGATGTCAGATATCATTTTATAAGAGATCGTGTTGAAAAGAAAGATATCACATTGGAATATATCTCAACTGATAAACAGTTAGTTGACATATTCACCAAACCCTTTTGTGAATCCAGATTTGAAGAACTTAAGCATGAGCTAGGGTTAATTGAGTTGAGTTGATACTCAGAAGACTCAATGAGAAGAGATGAACGAACGTGAAAAGATGAAAGCATATCTCATGAATCAGCCAAGTGAATCACCAGATCGGAAGTCACCAGACGAGTTAACCGACAAATTGAGTCACTATACGAAAGGAGAGAAGAAGAGTTGAGTCATTTATGTAGTAAGCTGAGTCATTTATGAGCTAAGTGACAAAAACGCAGTCAATTTTAATAAGCGGGAATGTTTTTGAGGATGACGTCAGCGTAATTATGATAGGTACAGTCAAAAGCTGCACAATAAGCATATGATTGGATATAAATGCTGCCGCATTAAATGCGAGCAATTAAATGCAATGAGACGTGCTAAATCTGAGTCGTTGATCTCGATCAAAATTCAAAAACCAATAACACGTCCTTTCATAACCCTTATATACTCATTCTTTCG
>CM071932.1:47919351-47949285 GCA_016081115.2 Rehmannia glutinosa
CCAGATTTTTCAACTATAGACGACATGATCGCGGTATTATTATTTTTATTATTATTTTTTTTTCTTCTCTCTTCTTTTCTTTCTCGATACAATTTTTAAATACACTGGTAATTTATTCTTATATTTACTATTTATTTTGCGAATCGTATTATGTTAATGGATTTAACATTTGGTTATCTATTTCATCTTTGAAAACTTTCTAATACTAAATTAGTATTTTAAAATACAATACATTGTCTTGCAAGTTCATAGAGTACAAAATTTCTATTTCCAAAACTAAAAGAATAGTACCTTAGATTTATTCTAAAAAAAAAAAAGATCCAATTCTTTTTATTGAAAATAACAAAGTCTCGTTTTTATTTTGTAGTGTATGTTAATAACACCTATTTTCACTTCTTTCACGATTGTCGATTTCTTTCAACTTTTAACGTGTTACATTGATAGGTTGGATTTCTTTTCTTAATGACTAGCTATTAGTTTCTTATAGTAAAATATTTATATATATATATATATTTTGTTTTTGAAAATTGTATATATATATATATATTTTAATTTTTGAAAATTGTATTATATATATATTTTTTATTTTCGAAAATTGTAGTTATATATATTTAAAAAAAAAATTCATATCCTCCCACTACTCAAAAGAAATCGGCCACAACTAATGTAGTAGAGGAATCAATCATTTCCTTTTGTAACCCCACCCATTAACCCTTTTACATTAATTAAAAACCAAAAGAAAAAGAAAAAAAGAATAATAAGCCCCTACACTAGCACTTTCAGCCATAGTACTTTTTAGGAGAGGAATCATTCTATTTTTTAACATTCCTACCTAATAATTGACAAAAAAAAAATGTGCAAGTGTGTGCAAAGGTGAGTGATCGGCCATGACAAAGACTAATGGGGGGGACAATTTTATTTCTTTCTCCTACAACTTTTACTTTGCAAAATTATTAAACACTATCTCCTCTCATCAACTCATTCCTCAAACAAAAAACAAAAGAAAGCAATTTGGCCTTTTGCAAAGAAGCATTCGGCAGTAAGCTTGTGTGGAGGAGAGAATTTAATTTATTTTCTTCTATATTCATCAACCACTTCAAATCATCACCTTTACCCATATACTTCCATTTTTATTAAAATTGAAGAGTGAAAACCCATTTGCCGTGAATTGAGGGGAAGAAATTGAAGAATTAGAGACTTAGACTTGACTACAAGCTTGAAGAGAAAATTCAAGACTACACACATTTAAGGTGAGAAATTCATGACTTTAGTATTTCCCACTTGACAACATGAAAAATTAATTTTTGACTCAAGAATATGATTTTTTGGAGCTTAGGGGCTGACCTACATCATCTCAAGTTGAGGTTAGAGGCTTGAAGGAAAATTTCCATTTTTGAGACTACTTGAAGACATTAAGGTGAGTAGTAATCATTTGGTCCTAGTATATTTTCTTTAGACTTGAGACTTTAATTTTAACACCAAAATATGGTTTGGATACCATTTAAGGGCTGACTTTCAAGAGTTTGAGTCAAGAAGTTGATTCAAGGAAGAAGACTACATTTTAGATCAACCCGAGAAACTACTACGAGGTGGGTGGAAAAATCCTTTCAATTTCTAGGTGTTTTAAATTGAAAATATGCATGTAGTATTTTGTTATTGAGCACTTGAGATATATATTATGTATTGCATGCTATTTTCTTGTATCTAGTGGAAAAATTGTCAAGTGTTGCTCAAAAATGCGATTTATCGAAAAATAGGACATACATGTACACTTTATTGTTGTACTTGATGAATGCTTGCATGAAATGGATATGTATATTTATGACTCTTGTAATCTATGTTTTGAATGATTTATAACCTGGAAAAGTCGAGCATAATTGATTAAATTTCGATTTTTGGACTTAAAATGCAAAAATGGAAAGTTGGTGGACTTAATTGCAAGAAAATAAAACTTAAGGGACCCCTCTGTAATTTTCGATTTTTGGGACTGTACTCAGGTTCAAAAATTATGTTTTGACATTTTAATAAAGTTTTAAGAGTTTTTAGATAAATAAAATCAACCCTTAAAAGCCCAAGGACTAGATTGTAAAATTTGAGAAGTTTAAGGGCTATTTTGCAAATTTCAAAACTGTACCAGACCCTAATTTAAAACTTGAAATTTTAACTCTTAAGGGACTGGAAATAACATATTTTAAGTGTATTCAAAAAACCCAAGTGTTTAGAGCTTGGAAAGTAATTTTATAAAACTTGAGGGACCAAATTGTAAAAGATTTAACTTGAGGACCCAAATGAAATTTCCAGGACTTATGCAGCCCATGCACCTGGAAATACTAATTTACCTATAACATAATTATATTTTGGACCCAAGGTTCAAATTTCATAACAATTGGACCCCTAAAAGCCTCAAAGGCAATTATTTCAAAATGGGACAAAAATGAGATTTTCAAAAGTTAAGGGACCTATACTTACGACGTTTTAAAACTGTTTTTGTTCAAATATCCCACTAACCTTAGTGACATTTTTCAACTGGAATCACATTGAAAGCCCCTTCCGGTTTGCGAGTTCCGATTATTTTAAACTTAGGGCCCGAAATGACAATTTTAACAAATTTGGGGCCAATGTGAGAATTTATAAAAACTCGACCTCAAAACTTTAAAAACCTGAATCTCTGAACAATTTAGAGAATTTAGGAACTGACCTCATAATTTTTCAAGGTCGGGACATTTATTTATTTAACTTTTAACCCCAAAAGTATTGGTTTTTACAAAGCGGGGCTAATTGTAAATTTTATTTTTATAAGGACCTAACTCAAATTATTTTCTTTTAAAGAAACAGCCCTGGACCCTCTTACTTTAATATTTAATTAAAATATTTTATTTTCTTAAAAATCCTTGACTTATCGGATCGCCTCTTGACCGATTAATAACCGATCGTGGGGCGACTTCCTCGTCTCGCGATTTCGAATCTATAACGGGACCTATGTTCCTCCTAATCCTTAAGATATCGAAGACTACTTATCCTCCGATAATTATATTCATCCCAATAACTCCACCAACGCCAAAACTATTTTGTGCAAAATTTGAGAACTTTTCATGAACTGCTTCCGAATCAATAATACTGATTGCTGGTTGACTACCCGAACGTGTACTTAATTTTTCTGCCTGAGTCAACTTGGTGTGTCGAGCTCACGACCGGAATGGATACGTCGGGATTGGAACCGCAGCTCGGCCTATTCCACTCTCCGCCCCATCGTCCCTAATCCCGCAACCGAGGGACGGAGTTTATCCAAGGAAGTGGTCGTAGTACTTGAGGTATAATCATGATTATGACGAATCCGAGCCTTGCTAGCTCCAATGTGGATTTTGTCTTTGCTTACGGAGCGATAAGGTGACAAAGTCTTTGACCATCATGAACGGGGAGTTACAAGGAAGAACAAAGGAATCTGCCCATCCACACGATTACGAGTTGAACGGAACGGGTTGGCGCTACATATCGGATGCAACCACTAATTGTCTTTTATAGGATTGGCGCTACACCTCGATTTAATCCTCATGTCTTGCTTGAACCATAATGCTGCGTGACCACGAATCGTTTTCTTAAATCAGTATAAGTATATTACTTAATATATTTATCACGACTCTTGTGGACTATGTGTGAACACATGCATCATACCTCACGCGTTTTCATACAACCGTTTTCTCGCATTAACTATTTATATCGCCACACTTGCACACGATCACCCCACCCCATCCACCGAGATTTACTGTCTCATTCCCTCCTCGTTTTCTAACCTTTAGATGAAGAGTTCGTCAAGACATCGAACTCTATCATAGATTGAATCCCTATCGATAATGAGGAGCGACATTTCCTTTTACTTTTATTTTGTTGTTGACTCCTTCATTTTATTTCTCATTGGACCGTAAGTTAATTCAGGATAATCTTTTGGGTTGTATTCGGATACCGCCGACTTTAAGATGTAATTTGTACTCGTGTTTATTTTAATTCCGCCGCATTAGACTCTATTTTACTTGGAGTTTTGTATCTTTGGTTTAGATCATTGATTTATTTCTGTTTAAGTGATTGATCGTTGTCGCGTCGTGTTTGGGGCGTGATGCTTATGGTATCGAGCTCGTCTAGTAAGATGGAAACTTACACCGAAATGGCTCCAGGATAGGACCTCGGTGACCGTTGGGTAGTACCGCGACCACCAATTAAATGTGAAATCGATTTCAATAATAGCATAGAACCGTATTATTGATGTTTATGTTAAGTCAGAATTTATACTTGGAGAATCCATAGTCATACTTGATTTGACTTAGTTGACTCTTGACTGACTTTCCTTAGTCATTCTTTTCTTGTTCTTCCTTATCTTTTCCTTACATTCGCCTAATCCGCCTTAGTTTTGTTTGACCAGGATAGGTTCCTCTGCCTTGGATTGGGTACCACTCCTAGATGACCTAAGTTGAATCTTGGATGAATATTTGAACTCTTTTGGGCTGTTATAGTGTTAAGATATTCGAATATTCCTCTATTTGGACGTTAGGTGATTTAGAAAATCCGTGATTTAGAGATTATAATGGCTGATATGGTGAGACTCGAAGAATATAGGATATCTCTTGATAAGTATATGATTTGGATGTGATATGATTATAGGACACTTTATGGAATCTAGATGCCTAATGATATTACCTTGGAGAATGATAGTGTGAGAATCACTGACTATGATTTACCGATGGTAGTGCCATTGCGTTACTTATTCCCAAATATTTGTATAAGCTTAAGTAAGGAAATTTGACATGTGTTTTTGGGTATCATAGATAAGATACGTTACGGATGTGAATATTATAAGACCTAGAACGGATGTCGCCACATAGTATTTCGTAAGTTATAATGTCTAAGTTACGAACTATTTTTGGATGATGATTATCTAGTATTATTGTGACTATTATTGTGATTTAGACACTTATCCGATATTTAAAGTGGTTGATTAATTAAGTTGGTTGATTTGTGACTTAGTTGTCGATTATTTAAGTATTAAATAACTAATGATGGAATGGACACTCGTACTTTATATGAGGTATTTAAGAAGAGTGACTTTATCCGGAATAATGAAAGTCCTTATGGATATGGGAAATTTAAATTGCTATTAGGATTTTAGTATGAGCAACTCCTATGATTATCTCAGGAAACGACTTATTAAAGATTCTTTGAGGTCTCGACTATTATATGTTGATGGGTGGAAATTTTTGGTCGATTTTGCACTTTTAGCGATGAAATCTACTACCAATTGTTCGAGGAAATATACGACGATATGAATAGGTGTCGACTATTTAGTTAAATCGACTCTATTATAATGAGTATCACTTCCTTAGGTAAATGAAATATTGACTAGCTGTGACAAGCAAGGATATATTCCGGATTTGATTATGATAGGTATGTTTTGAGATAATAATTATGGGAGTAGTACATTAGAATGAAATGTGGAGTAGAAATGATTGGTTAAGTAATAATAATAGAATAGTGGTACAAATGTTATGGATCACATGAATAGGGTACTATGTCTATTACAAGGTGATGACAAGAAGTTTTGAGTACCGCTAAGGTTGTTACAAATATTTTTGCAGAATGATTATTGGAAATTGATTGATGGGAACTTGGATCGAACATAAGCGCCTCTAGGCCCAAACTTTTGATATTGAGGATGGGGTAGATCCTTCATGAATAGATACAATAAGTATGAATCTTATCTAGAATTTGAAAGGAATTATTTCAGAAGAGAATTTGGGGACCAAATTCCTTTAAGGAGGGGAGAATGTGAAGCCCCAGATTTTTCAACTATAGACGACATGATCGCGGTATTATTATTTTTATTATTATTATTTTTTCTTCTCTCTTCTTTTCTTTCTCGATACAATTTTTAAATACACTGGTAATTTATTCTTATATTTACTATTTATTTTGCGAATCGTATTATGTTAATGGATTTAACATTTGGTTATCTATTTCATCTTTGAAAACTTTCTAATACTAAATTAGTATTTTAAAATACAATACATTGTCTTGCAAGTTCATAGAGTACAAAATTTCTATTTCCAAAACTAAAAGAATAGTACCTTAGATTTATTCTAAAAAAAAAAAAGATCCAATTCTTTTTATTGAAAATAACAAAGTCTCGTTTTTATTTTGTAGTGTATGTTAATAACACCTATTTTCACTTCTTTCACGATTGTCGATTTCTTTCAACTTTTAACGTGTTACATTGATAGGTTGGATTTCTTTTCTTAATGACTAGCTATTAGTTTCTTATAGTAAAATATTTATATATATATATATTTTGTTTTTGAAAATTGTATATATATATATATTTTAATTTTTGAAAATTGTATTATATATATATTTTTTATTTTCGAAAATTGTAGTTATATATATTTAAAAAAAATTCATATCCTCCCACTACTCAAAAGAAATCGGCCACAACTAATGTAGTAGAGGAATCAATCATTTCCTTTTGTAACCCCACCCATTAACCCTTTTACATTAATTAAAAACCAAAAGAAAAAGAAAAAAGAATAATAAGCCCTACACTAGCACTTTCAGCCATAGTACTTTTTAGGAGAGGAATCATTCTATTTTTTAACATTCCTACCTAATAATTGACAAAAATAAAAAAAATGTGCAAGTGTGTGCAAAGGTGAGTGATCGGCCATGACAAAGACTAATGGGGGGACAATTTTATTTCTTTCTCCTACAACTTTTACTTTGCAAAATTATTAAACACTATCTCCTCTCATCAACTCATTCCTCAAACAAAAAACAAAAAGAAAGCAATTTGGCCTTTTGCAAAGAAGAAGCATTCGGCAAGAAGCTTGTGTGGAGGAGAGAATTTAATTTATTTTCTTCTATATTCATCAACCACTTCAAATCATCACCTTTACCCATATACTTCCATTTTTATTAAAATTGAAGAGTGAAAACCCATTTGCCGTGAATTGAGGGGAAGAAATTGAAGAATTAGAGACTTAGACTTGACTACAAGCTTGAAGAGAAAATTCAAGACTACACACATTTAAGGTGAGAAATTCATGACTTTAGTATTTCCCACTTGACAACATGAAAAATTAATTTTTGACTCAAGAATATGATTTTTTGGAGCTTAGGGGCTGACCTACATCATCTCAAGTTGAGGTTAGAGGCTTGAAGGAAAATTTCCATTTTTGAGACTACTTGAAGACATTAAGGTGAGTAGTAATCATTTGGTCCTAGTATATTTTCTTTAGACTTGAGACTTTAATTTTAACACCAAAATATGGTTTGGATACCATTTAAGGGCTGACTTTCAAGAGTTTGAGTCAAGAAGTTGATTCAAGGAAGAAGACTACATTTTAGATCAACCCGAGAAACTACTACGAGGTGGGTGGAAAAATCCTTTCAATTTCTAGGTGTTTTAAATTGAAAATATGCATGTAGTATTTTGTTATTGAGCACTTGAGATATATATTATGTATTGCATGCTATTTTCTTGTATCTAGTGGAAAAATTGTCAAGTGTTGCTCAAAAATGCGATTTATCGAAAAATAGGACATACATGTACACTTTATTGTTGTACTTGATGAATGCTTGCATGAAATGGATATGTATATTTATGACTCTTGTAATCTATGTTTTGAATGATTTATAACCTGGAAAAGTCGAGCATAATTGATTAAATTTCGATTTTTGGACTTAAAATGCAAAAATGGAAAGTTGGTGGACTTAATTGCAAGAAAATAAAACTTAAGGGACCCCTCTGTAATTTTCGATTTTTGGGACTGTACTCAGGTTCAAAAATTATGTTTTGACATTTTAATAAAGTTTTAAGAGTTTTTAGATAAATAAAATCAACCCTTAAAAGCCCAAGGACTAGATTGTAAAATTTGAGAAGTTTAAGGGCTATTTTGCAAATTTCGAAACTGTACCAGACCCTAATTTAAAACTTGAAATTTTAACTCTTAAGGGACTGGAAATAACATATTTTAAGTGTATTCAAAAAAACCCAAGTGTTTAGAGCTTGGAAAGTAATTTTATAAAACTTGAGGGACCAAATTGTAAAAGATTTAACTTGAGGACCCAAATGAAATTTCCAGGACTTATGCAGCCCATGCACCTGGAAATACTAATTTACCTATAACATAATTATATTTTGGACCCAAGGTTCAAATTTCATATCAATTGGACCCCTAAAAGCCTCAAAGGCAATTATTTCAAAATGGGACAAAAATGAGATTTTCAAAAGTTAAGGGACCTATACTTATGACGTTTTAAAACTGTTTTTGTTCAAATATCCCACTAACCTTAGTGACATTTTTCAACTGGAATCACATTGAAAGCCCTTCCGGTTTGTTAGTTCCGATTATTTTAAACTTAGGGCCCGAAATGACAATTTTAACAAATTTGGGGCCAATGTGAGAATTTATAAAAACTCGACCTCAAAACTTTAAAAACCTGAATCTCTGAACAATTTAGAGAATTTAGGAACTGACCTCATAATTTTTCAAGGTCGGGACATTTATTTATTTAACTTTTAACCCCAAAAGTATTGGTTTTTACAAAGCGGGGCTAATTGTAAATTTTATTTTTATAAGGACCTAACTCAAATTATTTTCTTTTAAAGAAACAGCCCTGGACCCTCTTACTTTAATATTTAATTAAAATATTTTATTTTCTTAAAAATCCCTTGACTTATCGGATCGTCTTGACCGATTAATAACCGATCGTGGGGCGACTTCCTCGTCTCGCGATTTCGAATCTATAACGGGACCTATGTTCCTCCTAATCCTTAAGATATCGAAGACTACTTATCCTCCCGATAATTATATTCATCCCAATAACTCCACCAACGCCAAAACTATTTTGTGCAAAATTTGAGAACTTTTCATGAACTGCTTCCCGAATCAATAATACTCGACTTGCCTGGTTGACTACCTGAACGTGTACTTAATTTTTCTCGCCCGAGTCAACTTGGTGTGTCGAGCTCACAGTCGGAATGGATACGTCGGGGATGGAACCGGGCAGCTCGGCTGCTATTCCACTCTCCGGCCCCATCGTCCTAATCCCGCAACTGAGGGACGGAGTTTGTCCAAGGGAAGCGGGTCGTAGTACTTGAGGTATAATCATGATTATGACGAATCCGAGCCTTGCTAGCTCCAATGTGGATTTTGTCTTTGCCTACGGAGCGATAAGGTGACAGTCTTTGACCATCATGAACGGGAGTTACAAGGAAGAACAAAGGAATCATTGTCCCATCCACATGATTCTGAGTTGAACGGAACGGTTGGCGCTACATATCGGTACGCAACCACTAATTGTCTTGTATAGGATTGGCGCTACACCTCAGTACGCAATCCCCATGTCTTGCTTGAACCATAATGCCTGCGTGACCACGAACTGTTTTCTTAAACTGTATAAGTATATTACTTAATATATTTATCACGACTCATGTGGACTATGTGTGAACACATGCATCATACCTCACGAGTTTTCATACAACCGTTTTCTCGCATTAACTATTTATATCGCCACACTTGCACACGATCACCCCATCCACCGAGATTTGTCTCATTCCCTCCTCGTTTTCTAACCTTTAGATGAAGAGTTCGCCAAGACATCGAACTCTGCCATAGATTGAATCCCTATCGAATGAGGAGCGACATTTCCTTTTACTTTTATTTGTTGTTGGACTCCTTCATTTTATTTACATTGGACTCGTAAGTTAATTCGGATAATATTTTGGGTTGTATTCGGATACCGCCGACATTAAGATGTAATTTGTACTCGTGTTTATTTTAATTCCGCGCATTAGACTCTATTTTACTTGGAGTTTTGTATCTTTGGTTTAGGCTGTTGATTTATTTCTTTAAGTGATTGATCGTTGTCGCGTCGTGTTTGGGGCGTGACAATTGTCCATAGTAACACTTTTTAAGTATCACTTTATTTTTTTTTTTTGAAATTAAGTATCACTTTATTTTTGTTATTTCTTTTGTAACGCAAATAGATATCACTTTATTTAAGATTCACTCTTGGCAACACTATATTTTATTGATTGTAACATTTTTTAAGCTATATTTTAGTAATGAAAATTATATAACTATCATTAAATCATGTCAAAGAATTATTTAATTAATTGATATCACCAAACCTAAAAATTGTAGACATCATGTACTCTGTTTTTTTTAACTGAATTTTTGTTTTCTTTTTACAAAGTATTTTAGTTTTGCTTTTATTTTTTTATTTTTTACGAAGGCAATCAATTCCGTCTTAATATCGGCGTAAAAATGCGCATGTATATATTTTATTATTTATTTATTTATTTTTTAATTTTTACTAACGAGACCAATTTCATCGTTAACCTTTTTTTTTATTTTTTTTTACTTTATTAAAAAAATTACCAATGAAAATTGATGTTGTCGATAATTACTTAGGAATTTTTCCGTTGGTAAATTATTTTTTTGTTATTTTCTTTATTATTTAATTTTTCTTGTTAGAACTTTTTTATCCGTTTAAATTAATTTTATATTTTTATATATTTTGTATTTTTACTCGATTGAATATTTATCAATCGATAAATTTATTTTATATATTTTTGATATTTTTAATATGTTGTGTCCTTTAATATATAATAAAATATGATTTTCAAACGATATACTATACAATATAAAACTTGATATATACAAATATTATATAATTTAATACATATATTATAAAATATAATCTTTATTATATAAAATATATTATATATACATATAATATATATATATATGTATATGTGTGTGTGTGTGTGTGTTTATATAAAACAAAGCAAAAGTTGTGATAAGAATCAACTTAGCTTAGTGGCAAATTGCCACTTCTATACATAACAATTCGTGGGTTCGAATCTACTTGGTGACAAAAAATAATATTTCTACGAAGTGTAACATAAGATTCATATGTAACACTTTAGAAGTATTTTTTTTAAAGTGTTAAAAATATAAAAAGTGTTACAAAAAGTGTTACATAAGATTCATATGTAACACTTTAGAAATATTGCTTCAAGGTGTTACCAATAGAAAACTTAATATAACACTTACAAAAAGTGTTACTAAAAGCTAATAAAAGTGATACATTGGACTATAGATAGCACGAGCAAGTGCAGCGCCATAAAAGTGTTATCTATTGTCTATAGTAACATTTTATGGCCATTAGGTAACATTTTTTTAGTGTTACCTAATGTCATTTATGTTTTAGTGGGGGTATGCAACAGACAAGACTCGAGCAATCTAAAAGAGATCCGTTATCAAGATAAGTCAAGGTTTTTCTGGAAATAGGCATATGTCTGGCTGCCAGCAATAAAGTTGTTTTGCTGAAAGAGTACAAAAAGCAAGGGACCAATGGGATGCACCTGAAATTCTATTGAGTTTAAGGAAAGGCTGCAAAGTATTAAATTCAAGGTACGGTCTCCATCAATGCTGAAAGACAAGACAAGCCAACAACCGACGAAGTGCAGTTTGAAAAATGTGTCTATCTCTTCAACAGACATATTTTCAAACGTGCTCTATAAAAGGCTGAGGAGTCATTTGAGAGAAGGTTACCCTATCTACAATCAAGCATACATGCATTCAAGAAATAACCTGCAAAGATATCTCTCAATCTTACAAAAAAATCCTCAAGCCTAAACTCAAAGGAAATTGATCCAACACACTCAGTGAAGGAAAGACAACTTCATCAGTTGAAGAGGAAATTTTTTTTTCAAGAACAAGGGGTCTACTCTCTAAGGCTGAAGGAGTTGTAATAAGGTTCCAAATCGAACCAGTGCTTGAACCTGTTGGAGGGGTACGTAATCAAGTCCAAAGGTTGGAAGGAAGTTGAAGTAGCAGGACAACCATCTTGTGAAGAAGCTGAGTCCCAGGAGCAGCAGGCTGTGTGATCAAAGCTGACTCGGACTATTAACTACTTTGTAACAAAGTCAAGTTACCTAGTGGATTCGTCCACAAGTTGGAGAAGAGTGGACTAGAGGAATTACCCCATCCTCGAACTACTCTAAACTGGTTGTGTCTATTTACTTTCAGCGCATTTTATTTATCGCATTATTTTCATATCTGTTGTTAAGTTAAATTGCTTAAGTCTGCTGATAATAACATTGCTAAAACAAGTGTTGAAAAATGTACTTAAAACTCTAAGGGCGAAAGTTTTCCGCTGGTAAAACCAAGTCAACTGCATTTCTAAGTTATTAGTTGAAAACAACTAAGTTATACTATCAATAGCTTAGTCGAGTCTGTTGAGTGGGTAACTTTGCTGTGTAAGCCAACCTAGTTGTCCCTCAAGGACTTAGCTGACTTGAGTCAACTCTGAAATTATTTAAAAGGACTAAAATCGAAAAGTTGGTAAAGTTTATTCAACCCCCCTTCTAAACTTTCCACATCACCCGTTGGGACCTACAACACATATAAGACAAACTTATCAATTGAAAAAAAAAACCCTCATATTGGGGACAAATTTATTTAGATTAAAAGCAGTGTCTACACACTTTGTGGGCATATGTTCGAAATTCAGTGTTTTGAAGTGAGAACAAAGACAACCTCATACATGTCAAGAACTAAATTCTTATATTAATAGACCCAAATGCACCAAAGTTTAGGGTCCATTTTTACAAGTTCTATGAAGTGTTTTCTATTATAAACTCAACAAACCAACAAGATTCTTCCATTGTGGGATAGCAACTTTTAGAACACTTGTATATCAACATATATACAACAATTTATACATGCCAAGTATATAATAATAATGTCATCAATACATTAGGCGTGTATTGCATGTGTTGGAGAAAATATAATTTGAAATAAAGAATCATGTGTACAAATTTTGAAATTGACTGCATTTTCTAACGAAATGACAAGTTTTAAATGATATAAGCATGATATCTCTTTGAAAACTAAGACTATTTGTTGATTACAATGTGTTACAGCGGGAAGCCTTCAATAATGGTTTTTACAAAATTGAAAAGAAAAATTACAACAAAAGTAAACTAACTATTATAACTTGTTAAACAAAAGCCGAGTCGAGATGGAACTCTTTCCGCAAGACAAATACGTCCCGACTAGTGCTGCATGTACGATGTATTATCCCCAGAGATAAAATGGCTTAACCTCTATTGTGCAGTAGCACCACTGACACAAAAGCACCTTTCGAACTTGAAGGAGCGAGAACTGGTTGCTGGACACGAATGTAGAATGAAGTGTTCTTGGAAATGTTACAACACTTTTAACAACACTTTCGAAATATGCAAAGAGAGATGCGATTTTTTAGTGTAACTTCTACAATGGAAACCAGACTATTTATAGGCAGCAAAATCCAATATGCACGGAATTAAATCTGGTAAGTGAGCGAGCAATTACTTTCCATGTAATAGCCAGGTGTTACAAACCCTATTGATGACCACTTTCTGGGGAGTTATAACCCCATCAATGCTACTATCTAGGGGTTACAAACTCCAACAGACACTTAAGAATGTGGACATCTGCTAGGATCATCAGGCGGCCCAACAGTCACTTGAATTTGGGCCAAGCCCATTTTCAAGTGATAAAAGTGTAGTGGACCTGGAACTGGGCCCAATGGGCCAGGGCGGCCCAAGGCCTAGGCCCAGACCCAGACCTAGGCCCAGACCTAGACCTAGGCCCAGACCCAGACCTAGGCCTACGCCCAAGCCCACGTCTAGGCAGACAGGCGCGTTCGCGCGCGCGTGTAGCCTTCTTTTGATCATCCACTTATGTTATAGTATATCCAACTAATATTTTCTTCTAGTATTTATACTAGGATAAATTATACTTTTTATTTTCATGTGGGATGAAGAAAAAACCTTTTAACTCCCTTTACATAATGCCCATTCGTGTGGCCAATTTCGTGTATTAATTTCTCACTCACCGAAATTCAGTTTTGAAAAATAAAAAATACTACGAATATATACTCAGAATGTAGATTAATAATTTAAAATTTGATTTCTCCATAATTAAATTCTTAGCCACCAAAAATTTGGTCAAAATCGGGTCGACGCCCACTTTATCAAAGCCAAATTTCCAACAATCCCCACATGAGTGGAAATTAATACATGCATGAATGCGGACATGTAAACCATCCTTAAGAGACAATATTGCATATAGAAAGGTAGCTTGTGGATTTGAACGTTCTGTAGTCAATACCATCGGGTACACTGGCGGCTTAGTGGACACACTTCTCACTACATAAGTGATCTCCTATCCAAGTATCCTGCCAAACTCAACCTCAACGAGGTATAGGAATCATTAAAAGTCAAATGACTTAGCCTCACCACAACTTTGCAGGTGTTTCAATACTTGGTATTGCACTCTAGGGATGGGTTGAAACATTGTTTCCAAGTGTTTTAACATAACCTTCATAGTTTAGTTTTTCCATTAAACCAAGTTCTTGGGATCTCCAGTCATCATGGTTGGGTTACCACTATGATTAGTATTTTATTTTGTGGACATTAAGCCCATTCCCTCTAGCAATTTGCTCAATTGATCTCGATTTAGCCCTTTTGTCAAAGGATCTGCCAAATTGTCTTTTGACTTTACATAGTCATTTGACATCACGCCATTTGGGATCAATTGTCTAATGGTATTGTGTCTCCGACGAATATGTTGAGACTTACCGTTATACATATTGCTATGTGCTCTTACTATAGCCGCTTGACTATCACAATAAATCATCACCGAAGGCACATGCTTTCTCCAACATGGAATATCTTCCAAAAAGCTTCGAAGCCACTCTGCTTCTTCACCAGCTTTATCCAAAGCTATAAACTCAGATTCCATGGTGGACCGAGCTATACACATTTGCTTCGTGGACTTTCACGATACCGCACCACCTCCAATAGTGAATATGTATCCACTAGTTGAATAAGAATCTTTTGAATCTGAAATCCAACTAACATCATTATACCCTTCAAGTACAGCTGGATATCTCGAGTAGTGTAGTCCATAATCCAGAATATACTTTAAGTATTTTAACATCCTGGTTAACGCTTTCCAATGCTCATGGTTTGGATTACTCGTGAACCTACTCAACATATTTACAGGATAGGCTAAGTCTGGATGTGTACAGTTTGTGATGTACATCGGACTGTCTATTATAAATGAGTATTCCATCTAAGCCATCGGTTCTGCTTTATTTGCAACAAGATTTACACTTAAATCAATGGGCGTTTTTGACGTTGAACTGTTAAAAGTATTGAATTTCTTGAGCACTTTCTCCACATAGTGGGATTGTGACAAAATAATTCCATCAGGAGTCCTGCTGATTTTTATCGCTAGGATCACATTAGCAGTCTCCATATCCTTCATGTCAAAGTTCTTCTTTAACATTCCTTTAGTTTCCATGATAGTATCATGACTACTGCCATGATTAACAAATCGTCTACATATAGACAAACTATCACAAATGTTTCTGATGTCCCTTTGACATAAATGCATTTATCACACTCGTTGATTTCAAATCCATTTGAAAACATCGTATTGTAAAATTTAAGATGTCATTGTTTTGGAGCTTGTTTCAGTCTGTACAAAGATCTTAAAGGTTTATGACCAGCATGGAGATCAACCAGTTCCCACGTATTGATTTTGCAGAATGGGCTCGATTTCACTATTGATAGCTTCTTGCCAGAGCGGAGCATTTGGACTACTTAGAGCCTTTTTAATTGAGTTTGGCTCACCATCTAACATAAATGTTATGAAGTCAGGTCCAAAGGATTTATCCACCTTAGGCCTCTTACTTTGTCTTAGTTCTTTACCATTCAGTGTTGAACTAACTATTATGTCAAGTATAACAGCAGGTGTTGTACCAAGTGTTATTCCATATGTTATAACACTCGAAGCAACACCTTCAGCAACACCTCCAGAAACATCTACAGTAACACCTGTAGCTATTCCAGATGTGATTCCATCTGCAGTAACATCGGAATACAGTCGTTTCTTAAAACTTCCATGTATATTCTCAAAGAATATAACATTCCCTGATTCAATTATGGTACCAACTGTCATTTCCAGATTTTTTGACTTATGTACCATAAAACGATATGCACTATTGTTAAGTGCATAATCAATAAACACGTAATCGACCTTTTTAGGATCGATTTTAACTTGCTTTCGTTCAGATATTGCAACTTTAGCCAAACACCCTTACACTTTAAAGTATTTATAAGAAGGCTTACGATTTTTCCACAATTCATAAGGAGTCTTATCTTTTCCTTTAAGTGGTATTTTATTCAATATGTGGTTGGCTATTAAAACAGCTTCCCCGCACATATTCTAGGTTAATCCAGAACTAATCAACATGGCATTTATCATCTCTTTAAGAGTCCGGTTTTTGCGTTCAACAACACCGTCGGATTGTGGTGAATATGGAGCCATTGTTTGATGAATTATTCTCGATTGGATACATAATTCTTCAAACGGTGCAACATATTCGCCACCTCTATCACTCCGAATTATCTTAATCCGGCTGCCAAGTTGACTTTCAACTTCATTTTTATAATTTTTAAAAGCTTCCAAATCTTCATCTTTGCTTCTTAACAAAAATAAGTGGCAAATTCTTGTGCAATCATCAATGAATATGATGAAATACTTTTTACCACCTTTAGTTTGCACAATCTTCATATCACACACATCAGTGTGTATCAATTCTAAAGGTGAAGTGCTCCTTTCAACCGAATGAAATGGTAACTTAGTCATTTTGGCTTTAACACAAACTTCATATTTTCTTTGTGAATTTGCTTCTGGTAAATTAAAAATCTAAATTTACCAATCTTTTTATAGCATTCAGATTTACATGTCCTAATCTAATATGCCATAAATCAGAGAACTCGAGAATGTAAATAGAAAAAGATGCATTCTTATTTATTTCATCATTGCCAAAACGGCGTATAGTCATTACATTCATTTTGAACAATCCATTGTCTAGAAAACCACTACCAAGGAGCTGTCCAAACTTTCTAAGTACAAACTTTTCAGATTCAAAAACAAGCCTAAACCCATGGTTAACCAAAGTGAACCCGAAACCGTTTTTATGGATGTCCGGGACAGCAAAGACATCCTTGACTTCAACTCCTTGCCTAAAGTAAGCTTCAGCACCACCGTTCCTATGCCAGGAACATCAGAAGAGGCGTGATTTCCCATGTGGAGCTTTCTTCCTAAATCGACAGATGTAAGAGGAAAATGCATCCCTATCGCGATCGTAACAGATGGCAACTCGAAACCATTCTTTCGGGTTATCAACCAAGTTGGCTTCAAACACCACTGCCGACATGTTAACATTGGTGAGTTTCCTTTGTTCAACCACATTGACATTGGACTGTTGTTCGGTTTTCTTTTTCTTCGGCTGACGATAGTCCTTTGCCATATGGTTCGATTTGCCACAATTGTAGCAAGTCCCCCATAATTTTCCGATTGCTTAGGTGTCTTACCTTTGTCATTAGGCCTTTTCTTCGACCGCTTGACGAAATGTGTGCTCTATCAAATTAGCTTTCGACTCTATTGGCTGAAACCTGGACTTAAAGTCAATCCTCCTATTGTCTTCCTCAATTATGAGTTTGACAATCAAATCCTCTTGTCCCATCTACTTTCTCTTATGTTTGAGATAATTTTTAAAATTCCTCCAAGTTTAGTGCAATTTCTCAATCAACGCTGCCACCTAGAATGCCTCGGGCAAAGCCATTCACTCGGCAGAGATTTCATGTAGGATCAACGAACTTCGAACTTGTTCCATCATGGTTTTAGAATCAACCATCAAAAATCCAAGAACTCACCGATAATAAATTTCTTTGTGCCGGCAAACTTGGTTTTGTACTTCTTCTCCAAAGATTCCCATAATTCTTTAGAGGATTTCACAGCACAATACACACTGTAAAGTGCATCACTAAACCCGTTAAGGACATATAACCACAGGCCCATGCATCAAACGCAACGCGTTTTTCAAAGATTAGTCTCGTTTTTCGCCACCGTTGGAGCGTCTTGATCAAAATATTTCGCCAAGCTCGAGTGGTGAGATAAAATAGCATTTTTATTGCCACCTCTTGAAGTCGAAATCCATAAACTTCTCGGGTTTCTCAGCCTGAGCAGGAGGGATGATCGGGTTTCTACTTTGTGCTCGCCACCATGAAGATCGATATTTGTCTTGCGATTGTTGATTACAATGTGTTACAGCGGGAGCCTTCAACAATGACTTTTACAAAACAGAAAAGAAAAATTACAGCAAAAGTAAACTGACTATTACAACTTGTTAAACGAAAGCCGAGTCGAGATGTAATTCTTTCCGTAAGATAAATACGTCTCAGCTAGTGCTCACGGTACGACGTAATATCCCCAAAGATAAAACGGCTTAACCTCTTTTGTACAGTAGCACCACTAACCCAAAAGCACATTTCGAACTTGAAGGAGCGAGAACTGGTTGCTGGACATGAATGTAGAATGAAGTATTCTTGGAAATATTACAACACTTTTAACAAAGACTTTCAAATATACAGAGATATGCGATTTTTCAGTGTAACTTCTATAATGGAAACCAGAATATAGGCAACAAAATCCAACCTGCAGGGAATTATATCTGGTAAGTGAGTGGGCAATTACTTTCCATGTAATAGCCAGGCGTTACAACCACCATTGACGACCACTTTCTAGGGAGTTACAACCCCATCAATACCACTATATGATGAGTTACAGACTCCAACAGACACTTACGAATCTGGATACCGCAATGTCTAGGTTCATCAGGGGGGCCAACAGTCAATTGAATCTGGGCCAAGCCCATTTTCGAGTGACAAAAGTGTAGTGGACCAGGGCATGGCGTGCGCTCGTAACCTACTTGTGATCATCCACTTATGTTATAGTATATCCAACTAATAATATCTTCTAGTATTTATACTAGGATAAACTATGTTTTTTATTCCATGTGGGATGAAGAAAGAACCTTTCAACTCCCTTTACATAATGTCCATTCGTGTGGCCAATTTCGTGTATTAATTTCTCACTCACCAAAATTCGATTTTGAGAAATAAAAATACTACGAATATCTACTCGGAACGTAGATTAATAATTTAGTCAAAGTTGGGTCGACGCCCACTTTATCAAAACCAAATTTCCAACACTATTTGCAGTATCTTGTAGCTCATGATAAATATTACAGAGTCAATCACCTATGTGGCCCAAATTTGTTTAGATGTTTGCCTAAAATATTCCAAATGTTGACATAACAATCTTTGCGTTACACGCGGATTACATTTATATTAACGGAATGTTCTCAAAATTGAAAAAGAATAAAAACCAGTCTCAATTTATCTTTCTCTTTTTTTCTTTTGATTCTCTTCTTGCTCTCATTGATAAGGAGTAGCCTTTTGACTGAAATCACTGCATCTACATCTTTTTGCTCAATTTTATTTTCTAAATAAGTGGTTTCTCACATATATCTAGGTTGTTTGTTTATTTTTTCTTTTTTGTTTCTGATTTTGTCATCTAGTGCGACGTTTGGTTTGTCGTTATCTAAGTGTAGTTTTTTTTTTCTTGTACGAGCGATTCATACAAGTAAGTTTTCAATCTAATAGAGATAATAAATCTGATTATTATCTAGCAGGTTGCAGATCTTGAATCATGAATATCATAGGCACTATAGAATTCTCGATCTAATATTTTTGAATGTTATGAATCTTTTCATAGTTTTATCTTTTATGATTTTTAACGGGATTTTTTCTGTCTTCTGTCAATGTATGACTAGTTTGTATTAATTAATCAAATTATTTTTTTGTAAAAAAAGAAAATAAAAACAAAAGGATCGATCAAAAGATATGATTGTAGCACCTTTAAGCAAAGACTAATGGAGGTGGGCATACACAGCAACAAGATTAAGTCCTCGTGATCCAGACGTGCAGAAGTTGAACCGACCATGTGCTCAAAAGTTGAAAGATAATCATCCATCCCAAATTTTTATCTTTACTTCTTATACATGCATATAATATTAGTGGCAATTGGGTTAAATTCAAAATCGCATAAAATTCATTCAACTTAGTTTCAGTAATATAAATGAGTTTTAGTCGGGTATGCATGGGTGCCTCGGACCAAGGCCGCTCCTTGCTTAATTTAAGGAGCCTAGGTCGACTTGGGCCCTAAACTTTTTCCAAAATATTGGGGCACAAATTTTTAAATATTTATATGTATATATATAGTATATATATAAAATAAATAAGATATATAGCACTAAGAGTAAATTGATTGTACGTCTTAGTTGAATACTTGCTACTATTGAAACTTTGAAGGGTGACTCAAGTTCAAATCTAGTTGCCCACAAACTTTTTTAAATTATCACATTTAATTTTTTAAGGTCCTAAATTTAAGATAACTCAAATTCACAAGACAATAAATTAAAAAGTCATTAGATGGTTGTCAGAGTCACAGTTCACGGGATACTATTGAACATCTTGATTATACTGACTTGATTAATATTTTTGCCGCTAAAATTGTAAGACAATATGATTGTTATTTTGATTTTTGAACATGGATGTCATATTATTTTAAGTATAATAAAATTGTATTATATATTGCACATTATTCTCTTTTGTGTTTTTTGTTTTATGTTGCCTTTAAGTTGGTATAAAAAAAAGGCGCAATTTTAAAATTTGACTTAGACCAAAAAATTGATAGGAACAACCCCCTGCCTGAGACCCATCATATTTAGGTCGCGTTTAATATTAATAGTGTAAATAAGTTTAGGTAGGGTGTGAGTTTTAATTTCATATTTGATCTAATAACACAGTTCCAATCTATTTATTTTCCAAGATATTATATATATATATATATAAATCTATGATATCTGCTTAGAAAATATATTTTTGAATAATAGAATTTTTAGAAAAATAAATAAATCTAATTTTTTTAATTATAAAGAATTTTTGTTGGGTGTATCATTCGAGTCAGAATTAGATAGGAATGGCAATGGGACAGATTCAAACCCAGACTTGCAATGAACCCACACAAGCGGGTATTGCCCCATTATATATGATTCTTATTTTTAAAATATAATTTATTTGATATAGAGTTTATGTTTTGATTTTGTCACTTGATTAAAACACAAATCATTATTTCTATTACATAATATTGTATATATATATGTTGCAAATATAGGTTTTTCTTTCTTTCCTTTTTTGGCAACAAAGAAATTATATTTTTATTAATCAATAAGAAATAACCAAAATACTAAATCTTGAAGGCAGATGAAAAACCCCAAATAATTAAAATCCACCTTTGAAACAAGGGAAAAGAAAAAGGCAAACAAAAACTAAATGAAAGCAGATACAATTGATCATAAAACATCACATTAAAACTTAGTGGTTGTGATTCTAATGTAAAGAGTACTTCATACTTCATGATATAATTTTGTTGTTGAGTATAATAATATATAAATTCCAATATATATTGCATCTTTTATTAGTATTTTATGTTGGAATAAACTTTAGTTAAAACAATCACTTTAATCCAATAGCGTTCATATCGAATTATCAAGAATCAAAACTAAATTGCGGAAGCGTACCTGAATCCATAGTAATTGATAATCGAGATTTAGCCTTCTAGACCCTTGGGATTTGGCCTTCTAGATCTACACTTCTCGAAGCTCTTCTGAGAACCCTTTAACTTTTCTCTGTATGTTTCTATCCGACAATGGGATAGCAGAATAGAATATCGTAGCCGTGTGACCTAGGGGCCATAATGTAAGTCCAAGCGGCTACGATAATCTAGAGGGGGGGTGAATAGATTATCTCCATCTTTTCGATTTCGCCCTCTTTTTCGAACCAAATGCTCAAAGACAATAATAAAGGTGCGGAATGTAAACAACACACGTCGATTTAAAGAGGTTCAACCCACCTAGGGCCTAATCCTCTACCACCCCAAAGATATCCGGATGGATTTCAAAAAGAAAAAGATTTTATTAATTTACCACAAATTAATACAACACCAACTTACAACAACACCTTGAAGAGCACCACACTCTTCTTCAACACCACCTTTGAGATTACTACAATCTCACTTGAAGATTACCACAATCTCCAACGGCACCTTGTGAAGATTACCACAATCTTCAACCTTGAAGAATACTAAATTCTTCAACACCTCAACAAGAAGATTACCACAATCTTCTCACACCTAACACCTAGATCACCCAAGTGTGTTCTTACCACAAGAACACTCACAAGGATATCTTGTGTTGAATGATTACCCAAATTCAAGATTACAAATCGATAATTGATAATACAATAGAGTGCAAGTGTAATCAAGAAAAGCCTAGACCTCAAGAATGTGAAAGTGAATAGCTAGGCAAATTACAACAAGAAATAAGACAATGTAAGAACAAGTGTATTCTTGAGTGTATCTCGTTGTGTTGTAGTTTTCTCTCTTATTGTGTTGCTTCAATTCTTCCTCTATTTATAGAAGATGTCTTGTACATGATAGGCTATTCTTGGGGACATGAATTCTGTAAAAAATTGCAAGACAATTGAAGAAAAGAGTCATAGAAATAAATCCCACAAATTAAGGAAAAGATGTCTGCTGCACGCACAACGGTTACATTTTTTTGTCAAACTTAAGAGCGACCGTCATCGCACAGAAATAGAGTTTGAAAAAATCGTATCAACATTTACACAGGGCGACCGGTCGACGTAGGGTTCGACCGGTCGTCCCTTACTTCAACCGTCGCACAACTTCAAAAAACGAAGGGCAAATGTTCTTTCAATTTTTGCTCCAGTACGGTCGCCCAAGGGGTCGACGGTTGACGGCACCGATTGCCCTATAGAGCGACCGGTTGCCCGACCATTTTCTGCAAACATGAAGTTTTCTTTTTTCTCAACTTTCAGGTGCGGGTTGCCTATACGGCGATCGGCCGGTTGACCTCAAAACAAAAGTGTTATCCATTTTTATATCGAAAATAAACTTCAAGAAATACTCCGAAAAATAGTGAAAATATTTTAGACGATCGGGAGTATTAGGACAACATTTAGAAACATTGTTTTGAAGTATAAACATAAAATCATTAGAAGTGTTGTCCAATTTTATCGAAAATAAAACTTGAAGAAAAATACTCTCGGAAAATATTAAAACCATTTTAAATCATTTTGGAGTATTTGGACAACCTTAAAAAACATTGTTTTGGTATAAAAACTAAATCATCAAAATCATGATAAAACCATTTATCAAACAATCTCCCCCTTTTTGATGATTACAAACCAAAACAATTTTAACGAGGTCGATTTTGAAAACAAAACAATTTTACCTAGGTTAAAGAGAACTATCCGTTGTGAGCGACAACATTCCGTGCAATAAACACAAGGATGGGAGTAGAGAGATTATCAAACACATATAGCAAATGCTCCCCTATCAACATGCACAACAAGAGTAATATAGAAGCAACTTAACCATAAGCTAAAATCTTAGCTTTTCGATATTGAGCTTAAGTATCAATAACTTAAAAGCTCCCCCTGTCAAAGAGACATCATTAGAAACATATATACGCCCATACTACAACCAATGAACCAAGAATTATACACAACTTATGGCTTTAGGAAGCCATAGCTTATAACTTCTATTAGTTAAGCTTATCTTAGCTTCTTTGAGCTAAAGAGCTTATAACCCGTTTCTCCCCTTTGGAATCATCAAAAGAATGTTAGCACGATAAATACATCATATATTCTTATCAAAGTGCGCAAGTAAACCGATGTATCGAGCCATTTGAACATTGAAGCTTTTAAACCAAATAGAAGAGTCGAATCATACGACTTGTAGAAGCTTATGAAAAATCATTTGATAAGCAAAACATGATCTCTATAAATATATAAGACTTTTGAAATCGAGAGAATCATATAGGTGATGAATTTTTCATTAAACATTTTATCGAACACTTGGCGGGCGTCAAAAATTGAAAAAGATATATATAGCCCTTGTAAATAAAATCAAGCCAAGTTTTTCATCACCAAATGCAATTTAATAAATATCATTCATCAACAATCAATAAGCTCATCACAAACATATACTAATTTCATCAAGATAGTACATATAGGCCAAGTTCTCAAGGTTCAACCCAATTGATATTAAGGAAGTAGAATTCTTACAATTTGATCGGTAAAGACGAGCAATGATGATGATAGTCGAGCTAGATAATCACCAAAATATATAATTCATGCATCAAAACTCATTTTAATGTGAATTGTGTGTGAAATTTGCAAAGGGGACGAAAAATGGCCAAAATAAGGTAAAATGGCGAATCTCAAGACAGAACTTAGTTTAATCCAAAATATAGCTCGGGCGACGGTCGAGGTTGAGGGCGGCCGGTCGGCGTTGAGGGCGACCGGTTGCCCTCAACCCGTTTAGCCCACTGCTTGACTTTTTTGAGGAAATCCGAATTTTCAACCAAAAATCCGATTTTTCGCCCCTAAGTTTTAAAAACATGTAAAATGCAAACATAGACCTCATTATGTTATAATCAAGCTCGAAATGAGGTAAAATACTCGGCGGTGGGCGATCAAAAGTCCGAGTTATCCTTGAGACGAAATTAAACACATCTCAAGTTTTAGTTAAAAATCACAATCCCTTAAAAAATATATCGAATCTCAATATGTTTAGTCCGATTATGACGAACCAAATTAAGAATATGAATAACCGTATAATAGATACCGAACTTGTTATCCCGAAAAAATAAGAACGTTTTAAAGCTTTGGATACAACAAATCATAAGAAGAAGTGTCTTTCAAATATTTGAAAATTTCTTTTAATGGCACTTTAATGAGATTCGTTGGGATAGTTTTTGAAGTTGAGCATATAGACATAAGGCATATGGAATGTCGAGTCTATAGGAATAATACAAGAAAACATACCTCGAATTTGTTTGTCGACCGACATGCCTTTCTCAACCTTTGTCAATCTTTAGCCATAGAGGTTGAGATAGTTCTTCTTTCTTCAATGCCTAACTCCTTCAAAAGTTCTTTTGAAATATAACCATCTTCTTGGCATTGAATAATTTGAAGTCAAGCAATAAGAGCTCCCCCATCATGCTCATTTCAAGTACACCTTGCATCAACTTGGAAAAATATCTTGCACAAATATTCATTAGTAGTACCAAAAATATTCTCATAAATATGACAAGTAAACAATCTTGCCCTTTTTCAAAAAAAAACAAAGAGAGTAGTATCAACTTTACCTCTTGTAAAATCATTTAGCAAAAAATAGCTAAGTCTATCATACCATACATGGAGTACTTGTTTTAAACCATACAAGGCCTTTTATAAAAATCATTTGGCCTAAAAATTTTAATCTCCAATAGACTTCTTATTTGAATAAAACCATTTTGAAAATTGGACTTAACATCCATTTGGTAAAGCTTGAAATTTTCTCAAATCAAGAATGGACAAGTAAAGTGCAAATAACTTCTAAATGTGCTATGAGTGCAAATATAACATCAAAATCATTACCTTCTTCTTGACAATATCATTGAGCTACTAACCTTGTCTTGTTCATCAAACTTGTTGCGAAATATCACAAATTTCTGCAAAATCTTAACAAGATATTTTGCACACGAACATAGTAATATCGAATAGTAGATACATTGTTTTAAACACCACATACTATGTATCTAGAAGATCATCAAGAGTCTAATAAATCATGCAAGTTCAAATAAGCTTAAGAAGGCTACAAAGGTCTCTTTTGAAAATTGAAAATTCGATAGCATATAGTTAAGACCTCATTTAAAAGAATTATTTGAACAAGAGTTGACAAAGCAAATATGTGCAATCAAATATCGAATAGTGCCTTTTTAAAAAAATCTAAAAATCCTCTTAATGGCACTTGTATGAAATACTATGAAAAACAAGCACATAGGCACATGGCAAAACATATATCGAGTCTATAAGAGTAAGACTAACACAAGTAAACGTACCTCGATAGTTTATGCCTTTCTTGACAAATAATGACGTAAATGGCCATTTGAAAATATGTAAATCCTACACAATTCTTTAAAACAAATCTAGCACAAATCATAATGATAAAAGTGTAGGCTAAGAGATATTACAAGTAAGCTCATGCCATAAAAATCCATAAGAGATGATAATACACTTTAGTCTACAAAAATGCACAAGAGTTTTTAACAACATCATATAAGGTCTTCTTTTTTAAAAAATATAAAAATAAAAATAAGTTTTGAAGACCTTAATTTAAAATTTAAATACATGAAAACTCATTTTGCAATTAAGACACAAATAAAAACATGCATAGAAATAAGATAAAATGCATATTTAAATGGGGAGATACGGATTACCAATTACGCCATTTCCATGGGTTGTGTTGTTCCCATTGTTGATGATATCTTCCCTTTGAGAAGTCACTTTGTTGATGATGGCTCCTTTGATTACTCCATTTCCAATATTTTTGTCCTTCCCATTGTTGATAGTCTCTTCTTCTTTGAAAATCATCTTGTTGATGATGTCTTTGCCATTTCCATGGATTGTGTTCTTCCCATTTTTGATTATATCCACTTCTTGGAAATTGGCTTTGTCGAAAATAGTTTCTCCTTCTTTGATCAAATGAAACTGTTAGGAATTTTATTGTTTAGATTTTGATGAATGCCATGTAAAACTTAGAATAGAAAGTTGGCACCCCAATTCTTGTTGTAAAATGCATTGTAATGGATAGAGTGGCCAAAAGGCGAGTTAAGTCAACTACGCCCTAACATGCAAGAAGACAATCAAGATGGAAGGAAGACTCTGTGCGAGACAGTGAGTATGGCAAAGAAGAGTAGACGGAACTCTATTGAAAAAGCAAATGAGATGCGGTTGAGTGGAGCATCGATCAAGTCAACTCAAGAAAAGCCAAGTCTCAAGTTGAAGTGAAGAAGAGTCATCCATGATTGGAAGGCGACTCTAAGTCACCTGGGAAAGCAAGGAAATGCGGTCAAGTCGAGATAAGCGTAAAAGAACCGTTGCCGAGAAATCAAGAGATTTACTTAAACAAGTAATATCTCCATACCACCTTTCTTGGAGTGCTCGATCCCGGAAGCGTGCAAAAGGAATGAACCAATGGGAAGCACTACACCATGTCGAACTCAAAAAGGTGAAAGAACAATTCATACGAGGAAACGGCAATTCCAAGAACGCAAGCCAACGACTGCAAAGTGACTTTCAAAAAATAAGCCTATCTCTTCAACGGGCAAATTTTTGAAAGTTCACTATAAAAGGCTGAGGAGTTTGTTTGAGACATAAGGGGATGACACACACGTGAGATATACAAGCACATTAGAAAAATGAAACATTCTCAATCCTCAAGCTACATTACGAAGTACATCAATCCAACACTCACTGTGAAGGAAAGAGAACTTCAATCAGTTGAAGAGGAAACTTTTGAAAACAAGGGTCTACATTCCAGGGAAGGATCAGTAGAAAGGTTCAAGTTGAACCAAGTCTTAAGCTTTTGGAGGGCTTCGATCAAATCCAAAGAGCTTGAGCAAGTGAGTCAGAGTAGCAAGCAAATTTACGCCTGTGAAGAAGGCGAGTCGTCGAGAAGCCACCTTGAGTGATCAAGGCGTCTCAGGATGAGTCCCTAAGGATCAAGTCGGCTGTTGTGATCAAGACTTGTATCCGACATTACCACTTTGTAAACGATCATTACTTAGTGGATTCCTCCGGGAGTTGGAGAAGAGAGAGGAGTAGAAGAATTACACCATCTTGAACCTCTATAAAAACTTTCTTTGTGTCATTTACATTTCAAAGATTTAAATTCCCGCACTTTTAATCTTGCTTATATCTGTTTGATAAATTTGCTATCCATTTGATAATTTATAAGTCTTAAATCAAGCTCTAAAATTTTGCTTAATCAAACTTAAGGGTGTTAAGTCTTCCGCTGAAAATAAAAAAACCACGTTGAGTTAAATTATAGCCAACAAATTTGAGTTACTCCATCAACAAAATTTCACCGAGTCTTTGAGAGATTAACTTTCTTGAGTGACTAATTCGATTGTCCATCAAGGACACGGTGTAGAATCAACTCTGTAGATTTAAAAGGACTAAATCGAAAATTTGGTAAGGTTTATTCAACCCCCTTCTAAACCTTACACTTACACCCCTTGGGACCTACAAGTGGTATCGGAGCGGTTGGTTCATTGAACCCTCCGCATGCAGTTCTTGAACTAGATCTCCAAACTTTTCAAAGTCCGCTTTAGTACTTAAACCTTCAAAACTCTTTTTATTAAAAGTCATTATCATGGAAGCAAATTTGACACGCATCCCTATGTTCACTATTGAAGAATTTGATGATTGGAAAATTCGTATCGAGCTCATCTATCGAAAGATTACATGATGAGATGTGGATAGTGATAGAAGATGGGCCTCTGCAAATCTTAAAGGTAAACACAATTTGTCGAAGAGTTGCGGTGAAGGAGAAGAAGATGTTGCTCTAGACCGATCATGGTTGAAAAACCAAGAAGCTGAGTGGACAAATGATGACGAAAAAGATACAACTGGATAATGTAGCCAAGGACATCCTTTACAAAACCTTGGACAAAGCCATGTTCAACAAAGTCAAATCATGCAAAACGGCTAAAGAAATGGGGGACAAGGCGACATTAATTTGTGAAGGCTCGGAGCAAATCAAAGAAAACAAACTATCGGTGGTCGTACGAGAAATTTGAGAACTTCAAAATGATCTCGGGAGAAAATCGGATCAACTAGACGCTCGGTTTACAGAAATCACAAATGAGTCAGTCTACACTTGGAAAGGAATATACACAGAAGGAAATGTGTATGAAGATCCTAAAAAGTCTTCCACCTGAATGGGAAATGAAGGTCATGGCAGAGACACTCCATGGACCTATCAAAGACATCCAATCATGAGTTATTCTCGGACCTCAAAGCCTACGAGTTTGAGTGAGAAGAAAAGACCGAGGAAGAGACAATTTGTACCCAAAATAGCGCTCTAATTGTCAAAGATGGGAAGAGAGCTGAGGTCAAAGAGGCAATTGACCCGGAAATAGCCCCGATGGTTAAAAGATTTAACAAGTTCTTTAACAAGAACTACAAGAGAGGAAAGGCGAATCTTCGAGAAGACACTCGACTCCCTCCAAATCAAGGGAAGACAGGCCAACCAAGAGAACAGATCATCAAAAAGTTGAGTATCAAAGGTGACAACTCAAGAAATGGAAAGAGGCGATCAAAGGTTGAATATCTATGTTGGGCTCAGAGACAACCGAGTCACTACGCCATTGATTGCTCATATCCTATAGTCAACAAGTACGGGGATGAAGAAGAAAGGAAGGTCTTGAGAGAAACAAACAAAAGGAAAAAAAGGCAATGATGGGCTGCAGAGATCAGCTGAAGCAATAAAGTCAAGAGAGACAATGATTGAGAGCAATGAAGTGGCTACTCAAGTGACTCTGAAGAAGAAGCCCCGATGCCGCTTGATGGCCAAAGAACAAGATCAAGAAGATGAGGTACAATCTAACTCAACAAACTCGGACACTAGTGATAGTGATCGTGACACTCACTTCATCACCTACTGATCTTTATGATTCATTAAGCAAAATGATGAAAGATTTTGAACACATCAAATCCTCACACACTATTGAATGAGGAAAACAAATTTACTCAAAAAGTCAAAACTCAAAGGCGGTGAGGAGCCGAGAACTCTAAGTCAAATAGTTGTTGAAAATGAAAGTTTAAAGGCTGAAAATGCTAAATTAGTAGCAAAATTGCTGCTATAGAAAGAAAGGGAGAATGACCTCAAGAATGTTATTGCCTCATTCACTAAGGCATCTAAATCATTGGATGATCTTATTATGAGTCAAAGAGAATGTGGAGACAAGGCAGGGGACTTAGGATTTAATTCCTCTGTGCCATGT